>JZKD02S0111264.1:2803177-2819683 GCA_000966675.3 Picea glauca
TTTCCCTTATGCAATTTCATGCTTTCCTAGTTAGTGTTTCAATGCTTTCTTAGATTAGTTTGATTTCAACAACATAGATTAGATTAGATTAGTTCTACTTCAATCCTGCACAAACAGTGCACGTGCTTCGTCAGTTTACGTACGTCGGGTTGACAATTAAATAGTTGGGCAAGTACTACAACGTTATTATAACGACATATATTTCGCCTAACAGTAGCCTCCTTCTAGTTGTAGCTAGAGAATTAGGGAGTTGGAGCTTCCCTCAGGTTGTAGCTTGAGAAACTAGGGGTTTGGAGCCTCCTTCCAGTTGCAGTTGGAAAACAAAGGAAGTTGGTGCTTCCAATGAATGTAATTCTTCAAGACATATAAGAAAAAGTATTCTATGGTTTTCTCCCGATTTGGGTTTCCACGTAAAACACTGGTGTACTGTGTATGTGTGTGATTGTTCATTTCCTATTTCTCATTATTGGATAATAATTATACATTGATATAACACTTGGAATATTTGGAGAAAAAATATTATAATTTACGCTATTACTGATTCACCCCCCCCCTCTCAGTAATCCAACAGACCCGTGAACAAAAAATATAATCCATTTGACCCATTAATGGATCAAAATATTGTATGCTACGAGTGCAATAATATTGGTCACAAAGCATGGGATTGCAGAGAGATGAAGGAAGATAATCCTATGCCAAACATTCCTATACCAACTACAACATGGAAAAGGAAAGAAATTCCACACAATGAAAACTGTCGAACAACATTGGTTGCTAAAGAATGAAAATAAGAATATAAATGTTTCATAGACATTGGGTACTCATCTCATATGACCAAAGATCAAAGAAAATATGTCATCTTGAGGAAAAAGGGTGGAAATGTTGCATTTGGAGATGAATCATATACCAAATTACTTGGAAAAGGAACTATAAATATTGGAAGTGAAAATGTAAAAGCAGGAAAAGTCTTATAGGTTGAAGATTTGAAGCACAATATCCTCAGTGTCAACAAAATATGTGATCAATGATACACT
This sequence comes from Picea glauca, assembly GCA_000966675.3. Taxonomy (NCBI): domain Eukaryota; kingdom Viridiplantae; phylum Streptophyta; class Pinopsida; order Pinales; family Pinaceae; genus Picea; species Picea glauca. The sequence goes on from JZKD02S0111264.1 coordinate 2,804,212, forward strand.
CTTACGTTTGACTCCCATAAATGTAAAACTAGAGAAAATAACTCAGGAAGATTGGTTGCAACTACAACAAGAAGACCGAACAACATATACATCATAGACATGAAGAAGAGAGAGAAGACAAAAGCCACACAAAAGAATTCCAAGGAAGAAAAAATATCAAAGACCAAAAATAAGGATGAAGCATTATTGAGTGCCACATGTTCAGGGGGAGCAACCCCAAAGAAGAAGGTCACCTTATGCCATTGAACTCAGGGGGAGAAACCCCACCCTTTCCATTGATGTCAAAGGGGGAGAGAAATTGGTATCATGAGGACAGGGGAAGCATGATTGTTGCCATCAATGACAAAGGGGGATATTGTTGGAAGATTTCTTATTGTCATTGATGTCAACCCTAGTCATTGGTTGTAGTCATTGATGTCAACCATAGCTATTGGATTTTGGACCCAACAGTTGATCGAAGTAGATAGACATGAAGAAAATTACACATGCAGGTATAACACCCATGGATGGATAGTATAAGTCATTCCTCTTCTGGTGTTATGTGGCATGTCACATGGATCCTCACGATTGATGAGAAAGGAATTTTTGAAGATGACAATGTGAATTGAAGCAAAAACTACATGTTGACCCTAATGTTAAAAGGAAGTGACATAAAGGGTATAAATACATCTCATTATACATTCATTTTTTAACACAGACAAGTTTTTTAATGAACAAGGAGATATAAGTCGAATTTCAGAGGAAATCTGAAGTAAAGAAGGCCAAATTTCAAGGGAGGATGAAGTCTTTTGGTGATGTGTTCTAAGGTATGTTATTTACAGGTCATCTTACCATTTTTGATATAACATTTTTTCTAGAATGATTCAGATGGTTAAATTTGTATGATATTGAGAAGACATATCCAGGTACCTGTGTTAAATGTTTTATCTCTTTATTTGCCAAAATTTTGGACATACACTCTGTGGAAGATAGGGTTTTTGACTAGTCTTGAAGCTAGTCATAAATATGTGTTCTGGGTAAAACAATCATAACGTATTCATAGAGAATCCAAATGAAGTGAGACCAATCGAATTGGAAAGAGTACTGGCTGTAGTTTCTTGTGTACAAATTTCAGAATCTTATGTTAAATATTGAGTGCAGGGCATGCTGTACAAGTTCGCTCTCTTGAATAAACCAAAATTGAATAAGGTCTACCATTTTCTCTATAACTCCTTTTTTGGGAGGATTCAAGGAATGAAACTTGGAGGAGTTTCAAATAATACATTGATTTATATTATCTACAAGATCAGATTACTCTAAGAAGTGAAGAATTGCAGAAGTTCAAGAAGTCTTAGGAAGCATTATCAGGTTCTATGTGATGGTTGGCTGATGGTGATAATTTAATGTAAAGTTTTATTATCTCTCATATATTATTGGGTGGAAGGAAGGGGCAAGGATGGAGAGGGTCAACCATCTCTTGATATTGGAGGATTGTATCTTCCTCTTGGAGGTTTATCCCTCCCTTTATATTTGGAAGTTGTAACTACCTTTGGAAGTCATTACTTCCCTTGAATAATAAATATTGATTATTTCTCATATATTGTGCATGGTGTATTGGTGTAACTCTTCTACTATTGTTCATTGCTCATTGGATATAATTGAATATATAATCTAGTTGAAGTATAAGTTGATTTTTTTTTTTTATATTGTACTTGATACTGATTCACCCCCCTCTGAGTATCATCAAATTTGTCATAGAATGACCTTAGATAAGATATGAAATACAATACTTAATTGAATTGTCTTGGATAATAAATTTCTGTCAATCATCTTTTCGAATAGAGATGTGATGGTTCCTCCACTTTCCACAAGTTTTTCATTATTTATTAAATATTTTTTTATATTGATTTGCATATTTGACATGTCGACATTCCTCAAACAATTTCCATATGACAATATATTTCTCCTTGCCATCTACACTTTTTTTTTCATACACATTTCCTTCATGCTTCTCTATTGCATCTAAATTCATATGAAATGTCATTGGTGTGCCAAGTTTCCAAATACATATGTTGCATCTAACTTGTGGTTTCTCTTTCTCATTTTTTGGAGGTATTGGTTCAATAAATGGAAATTTTGAGACCCAATGTGGTTGGAATTCCCTCTCTATGTCTGATGAAAACACATTTATCTCACTTTGATCACCAGGGGAACTTATTCCCTCATCTATTATTTGGATATTAGATGCATTCTCACAAGTGTTGACATCTCTTTCAGTGATAGGTTGCTTAAAAGAGCTTGAAGCATGAAGAGAATGTGGATCCTTGGATTGAGGTCTTTTAAAGTACGATGATAGATAATTTTGTATTGATATTTTCTTCCCATGATCGATGTTTGAAGTCTCAATAAATATTCTACAATTGAAATTTCAAATTGATCTAGAATCCAAAAGTGAAACCTGCATGAGAATTAATATAAAATTAGTAAAATTCCTACCAAGTATAAAATTCATGTATGTATTTATATTTATTATCTTTTTTATGAAATCAAATTCTCTGAGAAAAAAATAAACCCAAAATGAAAAACCACCAAATTATTACATGAATCCCAAAAAATAACTTAGGGTGTAGAGTAAAAAAACACAACATAAATGCATCCAACAATAGAATCTTAGCACTGCCTACAATGACAATGTAAAGAGTAGCAATAGTCTCGAACTTACGGCTAAATTACTATAAGTGGATATTCAACAACAAGTAACAATTAAAAAAATATGTAACTAGCATAGCCGTTAACTCGTGGTTGGTGAACGCCGAAAGCCGCTGCTTACGGCTGTTAAATGAGGTCATGATTGGCGATCGCTGGTAATGCTAGCACAGAAACGTGGCCACCAAACGTTAGCCAACAAAAACTCTGTGAGAATACTTTAATATCTTTTAATTAGGTAGATGTGGCAATAAGTTAGTGGACACAGTAATTTTTAAACACGATTAGGTAAATGTAAAAAAGTAAACATATAAACAGATGTTTTTATAACAGCTAGGAAGTTAATGGATGAAATCAGAGCCATTTATTTATTGTGACGACTAAGAATATTCTAGGCATATTTAATCTCGTCCATAGAAAACAAATTAAGAACTAAAAACCTATTAAATGTGCCCATTGTCAATAGGTGTATGCCTTTCGGTGTAAATATCACACATTGACAACATAAATACAAGGACTTGTGAAAAAATCCTGACTTCCACAAAAAATATATCATAAACATGTTCTTGAGAATGACCAGAGATGAACATGTTATTGATATTAACAATCAATTCCTAACATTTAGAGATGAAGATGCTATGGAATGATTTAACAATTAGGGTGGATTTTCAAAATTATATGCAAATATAGGTAGATAAATATATTTCATTGAATTGTGTATGAGACCAAGTCCGGATACGGGGAAAATATTTTTACATTCTATGTGACAATTTCAAACAGATTAAATAAAAAGATTACAATAAGTAGCGATAATGTGTAATGGCAAGAACCAAATCTTCGTTTCAATCTACTCATCTAGATTTGATCCCATTTTCTCTACATTGGGGGATTGCTACCCTAGCCACTCTACTTTCAAGGATCTACTTCTTTCCTACATCATTTTATCAACCAAATTAGTTGTAAGTCAGTTTTTCCTCTTAGAATGGTGATTCCAATCTTCAATATGGAAGTTTGATTTCTCCTTGATTTGTAAGTATATTGCACAAATTCTAGAAAATATTTCTTGGTTTACACCTCCTTATTCCCACATATCAAGCATAATATTTCCTCCATACTGTTGCATTTATACACACCTCGGGTAACATGGAAGAAACCTTCAATCCACTGGGTGTTTCCTTGGGAGAAAGTCTCGAGTGAAGGTGTTGTCACCTGATCCTAAACTCTTCTGTCTATGCAAAATCACCGTGAAGCCAAGGGAGGTAGTACCAAATAAAATAATCTAAGGTTTGACCTAAGGTAAGTACAAAATGAAATCTAGGAGTTTATTGAAAATAATATCAAGATACAAATAAATCTAGATTAGAAACATACATGACACATCAAAGGAAATTTTCTTATGCTAGAAAGGTAAAGCATTTAAGATACTTGCATATACATGATATAAATTGAAAATGAAATAAAAGTGCTTGAAAGGAAATGATAAGAAAATGCTGAAATATAGACTAGTGCCTATAGTATAAAGGTCGCTAGATGTATGAATGCTGCCAAAATAGAGATTGTATTGCAATTGCTCTCGTAAATTTTATTAATATTTTCCTTAAGTGGAGTGGCTGTTGTGAGTGCAAGCCACTATGTGAGATGTGTGCAAAGTGATGAAAATAAAATAAAATCTAATCTAGGTGTGGCCTCTTATAGACTATCACTCAGATTGGATGTTGGACTGTGCGAAGGTCTAATAGGGAGGATATCCATCTGACTTCACACACAAATTCAAGAGAATAATGGAGGTCCAAAATGGGGAGAACTAAGTTCTAAGAAGGTACGTCTGACTTCACACACAAACTCTCTTCAATTTACAACTGAACAATAACAACCAAAAGATTGTCTTATTAAACTACCCCACACTGAACAACCCCTATTATGTATGAAACATTTTCCAAATACCAAGACTAATATCGTAGTGGAAGGGTCAAGAACAATACTAGGGGGAGCTGAGGGGATGGTTTATTTTCCAATTTGAAATTCTGAAAATAAATTGCAGAAATTGCAACTAATCTAGAAATTGAAATTTACTCTACAAAATTAAATCTAACTAAGCTAATCTAAGAAATTGAAATCTATTCTCAAGCTTCGTAACTTAGTTAAAATTGAGAACATAAGCCAAAATACGAAAAATTCCAATAACACAAAAGGACACCATTCCCCCAATGGGGATTGAAGAGTGGGATTTGTGTAGCCCACTAATTTTATTAATGAGGTTACAATATTTTTTGGGAAATGCTTGTGGTCCCTTATAGGAACAAGACCACTAAGATTGCAAGTTTTCATAAGTTTTTATGAAGGAGGATAGGTGCTTCTGGGGTCTTGGATGGTCCAAATCCACCAAATTTTGGTAGAGTCTTCCCTAGGCTATCCACAAACCTGAAAAACACAACAAGGTAATATAGGAAAAAGATTCCCAACAATGGATTGGAAGACCCTGCAAACTTATGTTAGATGATATGCAAAAAAATCTGTAAAATATTCTAAGTAAAATCTACACTAAACTAACTAAATGAAGCCTAATGAGACAAGGAAATAGAGCCTTATATTAATAATATTATTTTCTATCCTAAAATAGTAAATAAAATCACCAAGTTTTCCCAAATTTAGATTTGAAACAATTTAAAAAGGAAACTATCTTTAGCCTTTAAATTTACCTTTTAAAACTAGCTAAATGATATAATATGCAAGCTAGATATATGTAAGGAATAAAAAATTGTGAAAAGAGATCTAAACTACTTGCTTTTAACATGAAAAATAAAAATTATTTAGATTTTACTTGAAATGGAAGTCAAACTTCGCATGTATTGAAAATAACCAAGAGAATAATTTAGAATTTGAGAGAGAGAGTGTTGGCCCTTGACCAAGTTTTGGGAGTTTCTTAGTCATGTTGACCTATTCTGAGACTTCGACAACTTGTCGAAGGTGGACTACAAGATGAATCAGAGATCACAGGATCTTGACCCCCTTTTGAGCCCCTTTTTGGGGTTTTGGGAATATGTAACGGGAAGGGGATGTTGGCCCATGGGTTTACCCATGTTTAGGCCTATTTTGTATGTATATATAGATGTCTAGGCCATATAGAGAAGTAGTGAAATCGACATCTATGGGATGTAGGCTAAGTGCCAAGAGTTGAATCAGTGTGATCAAGGATTTGTGCATCCTGTGTAAGACTTGCAGATCTGAGTGCAAGTCCTTGTAAGAGACTGTAGAAGGCTTTGTGTTGTAGCGCAAGGAAGAAGGATCTAGCGAGCTGCACAGATCTTCTGTCCTGTGAAGAATAAGGGTTTTGAGGCTCTGTGCTTGTAACCGATTGATCAAAGACAATAAAGAAGAAGAGTTGGTGGATGTAGCCCCAAGGTGGGGGTGAACCATGTAAACACTGTGTTGTGTGCTTTGTGCTCTGTCTTAATCAGTTTATGTCTTATTTTGCTAAGTGCTTGGATATAGTTGGATAGATATTCTTGCTTTGTGCTTATCATATGTGAGAATGTTAGATATGATCTAGATAGTCATGCTTAGTGATTTATATGCTCATTTTGATACATTTGTATATGCTATGTTCTTGAATAGTATAGATTGATGTGAATACTGCGAAGCTCTGTTGTGTCAGCGAAGTGAATAGTGATTACATATTAAGGAACTGACAGTGATAAGAGATGTATTAAGTATTATAATCATAGATATGTATCCCAGCTAAGGTTGCAGACACTTGAGTCCTGCAACCACCCCTGCCTCTACCTCAGGTGAGACTTCATCTGCTTTGCAGGTGTTTTTGAAAGGGCCGGTAGTTAGGGTTTTGTTGGTGCACTGTTGTAGCGTTGAACCTCAGGTTTTCCCCTGTGCCAACAAATGGTTCCGTTGCCGGGACCTGAAACTGTGATTGCTGGGAACTGAGAAAGAATAAGCTTTGTGCAAAGATCCATCCTGAAACTGTGAAATCTCTGTGCTAAAGAAAGAAGATTAGATATGAAAGAAAGAAACCCGATCTAAAGAAAGGAAGTCAGATTTGAATGAAAGAAGCAAGATCTGAAATATTTGTGCTCTAATAAAGGTAAGAATAAAATAGGTAATATCTACAAGCTCTATGCTCCAATAAAGGTAAGAATAGTTAAAATTTTTAGATCTGGAAGCTCTATGCTCTGTGGAAGTAAGATAAGTAGAAATTTTTGTTTCTAGAGTATGGATATAGGTATGATTGATAAGATCTATCCTAGCTTAAAAACTAGGGCACTAATAGATAAAAGAAGGTTTGATATGAATAGATCTGATAAGACTCATGAAAGATATGTTACACCTATGCATAGAAAAGATGGTTGGACTAACAAATGGATGTAGGATCCTAGAAATAATTTGTTGTAGGTTAGCTCATACGATCCTAGCAGAGAGTACAAAAGAGGTTGGGGATAATTTAAAATAAAGAGAGGGTTAACCCTCTGTTATAGTTGCAGAAGACCGAGACATCTGGCTAAGGAATGCTCTGGAAGAAGACCTAGTTGTCTTTGCTATAAATCTATGGACCATGAAGTGCTGGATTATCCTAGAATGATCGCTAAGCTTGAAAGAATGACTCTGAACCAAGAGAACCCTAAGACAGATCCAGAAACTAATACTATAGCAGAACCCCAAAAAGAATAAGAGAATGTATTACTATAGATGAAAGACACCTTAGATGACCATCGACCTGTTATAGTATTTGAGATTTTTAAACACAAAGAATGCATTGAAGAAAGAATAGGGGACTTCGAAATTGACTATGTTCTAGATGAGGAAACACAAGTGAATTTCATGACAGAAAGAACATGGTAAGCTATAGGAAGGCCTGCTATGATCCCTTCACTAGGAGGAATAGGGTTATTCATAGGAAATCTGGTAAACTTATGTGGGAGACTCGCTCAGATACCTATGAACGTTAATGGAACTTCGACAGAGGAAGACTTTGAGATTATTAAGTTTATTGAAGAAAATGATCCATTTACCATGCTAATAAGAAAAACTTGGATTGATAGAGCTCAAGCCAGACGAAAGGAAGAAGAAGAATATTTGGAGTAGAAGAAACATGACTTAAAAGATTTGATGGCTAGAAGGATCTCACAATTGATTGAAGAACAGGAGAATAGATTGAAGCTAGTTGTCACTATAAACATTGATGTCGAAGCTACAAGAACATTAGGAGACCCAAAAAAGACCAAAGTACTTACTCCAGATAAAGAAAAGGTACTACCCCTGAATCCTAGGAAAGAATCTCAACATCGCGCAGTGACTGCGTTAAAAGACGATAAGAATCGAAATGGAAAAGAGACTACCGAAACGAGGCTCACTGGAAAGAAGGCCAGAAAGCTAAGTAATAAGATGACTAAGTTACAAAATATTCCAAAGGGAGCTTCGCAGAAAGAAAATTTGTAGAATTGGAGCTTCGCCTGGATATTAGAACAACGACACATGGCACTTCACCATGGCGAAGTAATATAGCTGTTGGGGATGATATATCCGTTCGACTTTCGCCCCAAACGGACATAAAAGAAATAAAGGTTCATCATCAGACCATTGGACTATGCCATAATAGATTGAACAAGAGTTAATAGGGGCTCATAACTGTTTCAAATGAACTGTTGCCAAGTTTCCTACTTATCCCTTCGCACCATGCACATAGAACACTTTTGATAACTGAGAATTTGAAGCCCACATACTGAAAAAATTGCATATAGTGATGATTGTTCCCTTGCTATTATTCCAGTGCAGTGTCTAATTCCATTGTGACCCCGATAATTTTAATCCCGAGCGCGTATGTCCGATGAGCTCACCGTAGTTGAAGAATCTGTGACAAAAGTTCTCCTCAACTTGATGACTGAAAGAGCCATGTTGGAGAGAGGAATGTCTACAGGTGTACAAGCATATTCGATGAGAGGACTGCAGGCCTCTCCATCCACTGCTCGATCTGGACCATCCCGACCAGATGATGAGAAATGAATGAAGCAAAGAGATGATATCACAAATACCAAGATTATTCTGATCATTTTACCCGCCTATCTACCACCTCTGAGCAGCACAATCAACCGAGACAGTGTGCCCAGAGACTTTGAATACACGTTGGTCACTGCGTACCTTCCAAAAGAGGTGCGCGTAGTTCATTTTGACTAGGATAAGATCGCAACGTTGAATTTTAGCGACTTCAACCTCGACGATAGGAAGGTTTACAACATGCTTTCCCCACATAAGGTTTACAACTACAATCATACTACAAGTTGACGAAGGATGACTTAGAAGATATTACCAAGGAATGGTCAGTGGACCTCCTTGTTCCAGTGAACCTTGTGGATATGTCCGATGTTGAAAGTCTAGAAACTGCGACGTATGCACCTGGACCGAGCAAGACCAAGAAAAAGGAAGAAGCCCAATATGTCCACAGTACCTCGGTGAAGACTGCTTCTATCTCACCTGAGAAAGAAGGTGATGATGATGAGATAGATGGCACAAAATTGGAATAGAATAAAGGTGAACTCACACCGCCTAGAGATGAGGAGGACCCCTTGAAGAAAAGGAAAGTTTCCCCTCCGAAACCTTCCTCAAGGAAGAAATCTAAAGCAACCGGGACTAAGTTTGAGACCACCCTCACCTGAGACGACTTTGACTTCATCGTCACAGCACTGAATGATGCTTCACTGGAAATAAAAGAGAAGTAGGAAGCTAAGTAGGAGGAGGTTTTCATTCGGATTAAGGTTGAACTTCAAGAAGTGTAGCAGGAACTATAGTCTAGCCGCGTAGGTTCTACTGCACCTCTATCAGCAAGAACACCAGAAATAGGAGATGAGCCAGCCCAACTCCACTGGATCGCTGATATAGTCGAAGCTCACCTTCGACGAGCACAGGAGGAGACATTGCAAGCCACCCAGGCTCTAACGCAAGCATAGGAAGAACTTCTAGAGAAACACAGTACTGCCGAATGTGAGAAGCTTACTTTACAAGAGAGGTTCAATGAAGAAAAATCCTAGCTACATAAAGAAAAGGAATAGTTTCTCGCAGAGAAACTCAAAGTATAGGAGATGGTCCACAGAGCACTTCGCTCTGTGACAATCATTGAAGTAAAGGACGAAGAACAAGTTCCACAGCAGGTGCCACAACTCGAAGACGTAATCCAACATCTCTAGTAGCGCATAGCCAACTTGGAGCTCTGTACTGTACCTGAGACCCCTCAAGATGTACGAGACCAAAGGGAATCCACTACCCACGGCGCAGTTGAAAAATTAAAAGCTCTTGCCTTGGAGTGCAAGCAACTGAGTAACCAGATCACTCAAACATATGAAAATCTCACTGAGAACTTGGAGTTACAGGCGCTGAAGTCGCAACTCCATGAAGCGAAGCAACACACAGATACACTACAGGTGCAGCTGAAGGCCCTGTCAGCTATAGACAAAATGAAGAGGTCTCATGAACAATGTACAATGCAACAACAGATCCATATTCTTCAAAGAAAAGTGATGGAAGTCACTCAATAGCTTCAACTTGTGTAAGATAAGGCATGGCTGTTGTTTACAGAGGTCGAGAGCCAAGGAGTAGAGCAACAACATGTTATCCTCACAACAGAACAACGCCTAGAAGGACCAGTGACTGACACAATAATACAGGAGTTCACTGAACAAGAGGCCACAATAAAGTAACAAGTTGAAGCAGCTCAAGCCAAGCTTGAGGCGTTCGAGGCAGAATTTCTCAAACCAGAGTGACTTGGGATGAGTCAAAGGTGAGTGTTCAGGGCTTGTTGGCCCTTGACCAATTTTTGGGAGTTTCTTGGTCATGTTGACCTACTCTGAGACCTCAAAAACCTATCGAAGGTGGAGCGCAAGATGAAGCGGATATCACGGGATCTCGACCCCTTTTTGGGTTTTTGGGAATATGTAATGGGAAGGGGATGTCGACCCATGGGTTTACCCATGTTTAGGCCTATTTTGTATATATATATAGATGTCTAGGCCATATAGAGAAGTAGTGAAATCATCATCTATGTGATGTAGGCTAAGTGCCAAGAGTTGAATCTATCTGATCAAGGCTTTGTGCATCCTGTGTAAGACTTGTAGAGATGAGTGCAAGTTCCTGTGAGAGATTGTAGAAGTCTTTGTGCTATAGCGCAAGGAAGAAGGATCTAGCGAGTTGCACAAATCTTCTATCCTGTGTGGAGTAAGGGTTTTGAGGCTTTGTGCTTGTAACCAATTGATCGAAGACAATATAGTATAAGAGTTTGTGGATGTATCCCCAGGGTGGGGATGAACCACATAAACACTGTGTTGTGTGATTTGTACTTTGTATTAATGAGTTTATGTCTTCTTTTGCTAAGTGCTTGGATATAGTTGGATAGATATACTTGGTTTGTGCTTATCATATGTGAGAATGTTACATTTGATCTAGATAGTCATTCTTAGTGCTTGATATGCTCATTCTGATCCATTTGTATATGCTAAGTGCTTGAATACTATAGATTGATGTGAATACTGCGAAGCTCTGCTGTGTCAGTGAAGTGAATAATGATTACATATTAAGGAACTGACGATGCTAAGAGCTATATTAAGTATTATAATCATATATCTATGTCCCATCTAAGGTTACAGACACTTGAGTCCTGCAACCACCCCTGCCTCTACCTCGGGTGAGACTTCATCTGCTTCGCAGGTGTTTCTGAAAGGGCCGATAGTTAGGGTTTTTTTGGTTCGTTGTTGTAGCATTGAACCCTGGGTCTTCCCCTGTGCCAAAAAATGGTTCCGTTGATGGGACCTAAAACCGTGATTGCTAGGAACTGAGAAAGAAGAATCTGTGTGCAAAGATCCATCTTGAAACTATGAAATCTCTGTGCTAAAGAAAGAATATTAGATCTGAAAGAAAGAAACCCGATCCAAAGAAAGGAGGTTGGATCTGAAGGAAAGAAGCAAGATTTGAAAGATTTGTCCTCTAAGAAAGGTAAGAATAAAAGAGGTAATATCTACAAGCTCTGTGCTCTGATAAAGGTAAGAATAGTTAAAAATTTTAGATCTGGAAGCTCTATGCTCTGTAGAAGTAAGATAAGTAGATTTTTTTTTCTAGAGTATGGATCTAGGTATGAATTATAGGATTTGTCCTAGCTTAAAAACTAGGGCACTAATAGATAAAATAAGGATTGATATGAATATGTCTGATAAGAATCATGAAAGATATGTTATACCTATGCATAGAAAATATGTGTGGACTAACAAATGGATGCAGGATCCTAAAAAGAATTTGTTGCAGGTTAGCTCATACGATCCTAGCGTGCAGTACAAAATAGACTGGGGATCATTTAAAATAAAGAGAGGATTAACCCTCTGTTATAGTTGCAGCAGACTGGGACATCTGGCTAAGGAATTCCTTGGAAGAAGACCTAGTTGTCTTTGTTGTAAGGATATGGACCATGAAGTGCTGGATTGCCCTAGAATGATCGCTAAGCTTGAAATAATGACTATGAACCAGGAGAACCCTAAGACAGATCTAGAAACTAATACTATATCAGAACCTCAAAAAGAATTAGAGAAGGTATTACTACAGATGAAAGACACCTTGGATGACTATCGACATGTTAGACTATCAGAGATTTTGAAAGACAAAGAATGCATTGAAGCAAGAATAGGGGACTTCGACATTGACTGTGTTCTAGATGAGGAAACACAAGTGAATATCATGACAAAAAGAATGTGGGAAGCTATAGGAAGGCCTGCTATGATCCCTTCACTAAGAGGAATAGGGTTATTCAGAGGAAAGCTGGTAAAATTATGTGGGAGACTCGCTCAGATACCTATGAACGTTAATGGAACTTCGACAAAGGAAGAATTTGATATTATTAAGTTTATTGAAGACAACACCCCGTTTACCATGATAATAGGGAAACCTTATATTGACAGATCTCAAGCCAAACGAAAGGAAGAAGAAGAAGCTTTGGAGCAAAAGAAACAAGACTTAAAAGATTTCATGGCTAGAAAGATCACACAATTGATTGAAGAACAAGAGAACAGATCGAAGCTAGTTGTCACTATAAACATTGATGTCAAAGCTGCAAGAAAATTAGGAGACCCACAGAAGACTAAAGTAATTACTCTAGATAAAGAAAAGGTATTACCCCTGAATCCTAGGAAAGAATATCAACAGTGCGTGGTGACTGTGTTAAAATATGATAAGAATCGAAAGAGAATACCAAGATGAGGCTCACTGGAAAGAAGGCCAACAATCTAAGTAAGAAGAGGGCTAAGTTACAAAATATTCCTGAGGGAGCTTCGCAGAAAGAAAATTCGCATAATTGGAGCTTCGTCGGATATCAGAATAGCAACACATGGCACTTCACCATGGTGAAGTAATATAGCCGTTGGGGCTGATATATCCTTTTGACTTCTTCCCTGAATGGACATAAAAGAAATAAAGGTTTGTCATCATATCGTTGGACCGTTCCATAATGGATCGAACAAGAGTTAATAGGGGCTCATAACCGTTGCAAATGAACTGTTTCCAAGTTGCCTACTTATCCCTTCGCGCCATGCACAAAGAACACTTTTTCTAACTGAGAATTTGAATCTCGCAGACTGAACGAATTGCATACAGTGATCATTGTGACCTTTCTATTATTCCAGTGCAGTGTCTAAGTTCATCGTGACCCCGATAATTTTAATCCTGAGAGCGTATGTTCGAAGAGCTCACCGCAGTTGAATAATCAGTGACAAAATTTCTCCTCGACTTGATGACTGAAAGATTCATGTCGGAGAGAGGAATGTCTATAGGTGTACAAGCATCTTCGACGAGAGGAATGCAGGCTGCTCTATCCACTGCTCGAGCTGGACCATCCCGACCAGCTGATGAGAAACGAACAAAGCACAGAGATGATATCGCAAATGCCAATATGATTTCGAGCATTTTACCTGCCTATCTACCACATCTTAGCGGTGCAATCAACCAAGACAGTGTTCCCAGAGACTTTGAATACATGTTGGTCATTGCGTACCTTTCAAAAGAGGTGTGTGCAGTTCATGATGACCAGGATAAGCTCACAAAATTGAATTTTAGTGACTTCAACCTCGGCGACAGGAAGGTTTACAACATGCTCTCCCCGCATAAGGTTTACAACTGTAGTCATAATACAAGTTGATGGAGTATGAATTAGAAGAGATTACCAAGGAATGGTCAGTGGACCTACTTGTTCCAGTGAACCCTATGGAGATGTCCGATGTTGACAGTCCAGAAACTACGACGGATGCACTTGGACTGAGCAAGACCAAGAAAATGAAGAATCCCAAGATGTCCACAGTACCTTGGTGAATACTGCTTCTATCTCACCTAATCAAGGAGGTGATGATGAAGAGATAGATTACATAGAAGTGGAATAGAAGAAAGGAGAAGTCACACCGCCTAGAGACGAGGAGGACCCCTCGAAGAAAAAGAACATTTCCCCTCTGAAACCTTCCTCAAGGAATAAATCGAAAGCAACCAGGACTAAGTTTGAGACCACCCTCAACTCAGACTAATTTGACTTCATCGTCACAACACTGAATGATGCTTTGTTGGAGATAGAAGAGAAGCAAGAAGCTAAGCAAGAGGAGGCATTCATTCGGATCAAGGTTGAACTTCAAGAAGTGCAGCAGGCACTACAGTCTAGCCGCACAGGTTGTACTATGCCTCTATCAACAGGAACACCAAAAATAGGAGACAAGCCAACCAAACTCCACTAGATCACTGATACAGTCGAAGCTTTCCTTCAACGAGCATAGGAGGAGACAATGCAAGCCACCCAAGCTTTGGCGCAAGCATAGGAATACCTTCTAGAGAAGCGCAGTACTGTCAAACATGAGAAGCTTACTCTGCAAGAGAGGTTCAATGAAGAAAAAGCCTAACTACATAAAGAAAAGGACTAGTTGCTTGTAGAGCAACTCAAAGTACAGGAGATGGTCCAGAGAGCACTTCGCTTTGTGACAATCATTGAAGTAAAGGCCAAAGAACTCGTTCCACAATAGGTGGCACAACTCAAAGACATAATCCAACAACTTCAGTAGTGCATAGCCGACTTGGAGCTCCTCACTGTGCCCGAGACCCCTTAAGATGTACGAGACCAAAGGGAATCCACTGCCCATGGTGCAATTGGAAGATTAAAAGATCTTGCCTTGGAGTGCAAGAAACTAAGTAACCAGAGCACTAAAACGTATGAAAACCTCACTGAGAACCTGGAGTTATAGGCGCTGGAGTCACAGCTCCATGAAGCGAAGTAGCACGCAGATACACTATAGGCACAGATGAAGGCCCTGTCATATGTAGACAGAATGAAGAGGTCTCATGAACAATGTACAGTGCAAAAACAGATCCATATGCTTCAAAGAAAAGTGATGGAAGTCACTCAATAGCTTCAACCTGTGCAAGATAAGGGATGCCTGTTGTTTACAGAGGTCAAGAGCCAAGGAGCAAGGCTAGAATAGGTGGTCCTCACAACAGAACAATGCCTAGAAGGACCAGTGAATGATGTAGTAATACAGGATTTCACTGAACAAGAGGCCACAACAAATAAACAAGTCGAAGCAGCTCGAGTCAGGCTCGAGGTGTTCGAAGTAGAATTTCTCAAACCAGAGTGACTCGGGATGAGTCACATGTGAGTGTTGGGGGCCTGTTGGCCCTTGACCAAGTTTTGGGAGTTTCTTGGTGATGTTGGCCTATTCTGAGACTTCGAAAGCTTGTCGAAGGTGGAGCGCAAGACAAAGCGGAGTTCACAGCATCT
>JZKD02S0111264.1:2819902-2838957 GCA_000966675.3 Picea glauca
AGAGAGAGAGAGAGAGAGAGAATCTTGGCTCAAGAATTGAATCCTTGGGCTATGGGGTCCTTTGAGAAGTAGTTGAGGGGGTCTTTCTACACACAAATATCTTGAAGAATAAGAGGAGTTAAACTCCAAGTCTTCACCTCTTCAAGCTTGAGAATCCTGTAAGATAAACAACTCTTTCCAAACAATTCGTTAAGCATGTAATTTCCTACACTTGAAAGTTAGAGATACATGTATATAAACTTAAATAAACATGCAATATAATTTCTCAAATATAAAGAAAAATAAGACAATACATAAACAAGAAAGTTTAGATAAGTCTTACATCCAAGGATATGCTTAATGAAAAAGGAATACAAAATAGATAATCTACAGTTACCTCAAACACAACATAAGCAATGAGCAATGAACATACACACAATGAAACCACCCAAAATGGACGTCTAAAGTCTTATTTATTCAATCTTGAAAAGAGTAAACAAATAACAATCACAAGTTCTCTCCCCAAAGCTCCAACTAGCTTTAGCAATTAGAGAGAGATTCAATTTATAGGAGGAGGGACACACTTCCCAAGGAGGGAGGGCACACCACTTGGAGAGCATGTTCTTTCCAAGTGTGAGAGGTGGGGCTGCCACCTCTCTCCCAACTCCTCTAAGTTTCCACATGTGAGAGAATAAGAGGGAAGAGGGGCACCACCTCTCAAGAGGTGGTAATCCCTCTCTTGGAATGCGCCACCTCTCCTCAAGAGGGGTGCACCTCTTATTGATGAAAACTCCGAACTCAATACAACACATGCCCAACTCACCCATAAATCCTTCTCATGTGCCAACAAGGCTTAGTTAACTCCAATAGAGGGTGATTCAAATCAAAACATGTCCCAGACATGTTTCAACATGTGAGAGAAGAAGAGGGAAGAGGGGCACCACCTATCAAGAGGTGGGAAACCCTCTCTTGGAATGTGCCACCTCTCCTCAAGAGGGGTGCACCTCTTATCGATGACAACTCTAAACTCAATACAACACATGCCCAACTCACCCATAAATCCTTCTCATATGCCAACAAGGCTTAGTTAACTCCAAGAGAGGGTGAGTCAACTCAAAACATGTCCCACACATGTTTCCCAAAAAATACCTTTGTTGATTTTTTTTCTTTTATTTGACTTTTGTGAGTAAAATTAATTTTAAGTGATTAAAAAACACTAATTTCACTCACAAAGTGGTACTTGGATAAAGTGGGTATTCTTAGTGTGAAAATAAATACCCCCTAGGAATATAATGCTTCCTAGTACCACCTTTTTAACTTAGGATTTATTTACAATTAAAATATCCCTTTTTGCAAGATTTTTTTTATTAAATGAAAGCATTAAAAAATCCTAGGGGGGGAGTAGTAGAATTTCCATATGAATCAATATTGATAGCTAGCATGGTAATATACATTAGACACTAGACTTAGATAACCAAGATAAGGCATAACCATCAACACATACTGTTGATTTTTGGACAACATCAGGAAGACATTCTTCCATATATATATATATATATAATATGACATGATATTTGTAATACAAGGTATAAATATTTATCATAAACAAGTAGTTATTTATTATCCAAGGGATGCATCCTTTCATGGATGGTCACCATATCTTCTCTCTATATAGAACTCTCTATTGATATTATGGTATCTGTGGGAGGTATTAACCTCCACGTGTAACCCTGACAAGAATAGAATATTCCAGGAAGCAAGAAGAAACCCTAAAGCATGGATAATAACCCTAGGAGGAAAGTTAGCTCAAGAGAATATTTATTATTGAGTTATTATCCTCCAGAAGTAAAGTCAACCCAGACAACTTAAAGAGAAGAGTAAAAATATAGGGCGCCAGATTTGATTTGACATACACATCTCGCAACTGTAGAAATGTAAGAGTGTGAACTGCAGAAACTGAGTAAGTGCACAAGTCTAGAGAGTAGCTACAACTGCAGCTACTGCAACCTGTATTCTCGGTTTAGGCTTGGAATTTATATTTTTTATGGTTTGGATTTTCTGCCTTGTGTGCTAGCTCTAGAGAGAGGTAGGCTACATTGATTGGCTATTAGGCCTAGGGTTTGCTTCCAAAATCGTTCTCTGTCAAGGTTAAGGTGCTCGGGGGTTGCTTCAGCCTATGGTTGGGTGACAATATTGCTATATTTTCTATGGTTAAATGAGCGCATTTATTATTTCTAACAGGCTATGGGCCCACACTATCTTCGGACAATCTAATCACTAGAATATATATTGGGAGGATTTGCTCAGTTATAGTTGCAATTGCAGTTGGTTTTTTGTGCAACAACCAAACCCTAACCCTCTTGTTGAGGCACCTTAAGTGAAGAGATTGACCTAATTTATGGATATCCTAGTGCACCCTAGACCAAATCATCTCCTGGTACTCTCAGCAAGCTAAGACACCAAGTTTGAGTTTTTGTTCAAAGTCAAAGGTTGACCAAGTCAAAGTTAAAGGTTGACCAAATTCAAAACAATCATGACTTACTCTATGAAGTTAGAAAACAAGTTAGAAGGGGCTTCTAACTTTAGAGCATGAAAGACAAGGATTGAACTCATCCTTGCCAAGAATAAAGTGTTGGATATCGTGAAAGGAAAGATTGTGGAACCACAGTTTGAAGAAGGAAAAGAGAAGGAACCTTAGAACTTTACAATTATGGAGAAGTTCAAGGATAATGACATCAATTCCATGAGTATCATAGTGTACTCTATAAAATACCACTTGATACCCTACATCTCTCATATTGACTCATCTAAGAAGATGCATGATGCCCTAACTAACCTCTTCTCAGTCATAAACATTGGACAAGTAATGAGTTTGAAGAATGAGTTCCATGACATGAAAGTGAATGATGATGACAACATAACATCATAATTTGTGATAACATCTCAATTAAGAGATCAACTACAAGCGATTGAAGAAATCATTTCAGAGAAGGAGATGGTAAATATAGTACTCAATGGTCTTCCCAAGACATGGGATGCATTTGCCGCAAGCATGAACACAAGGAAGGAGTATCCCATATTTGAAGAAATTTGGACTTGCTGTGCACAAGAAGAATCAATGATTAGCGCAAAAGTTAAATTCCAAAGGAAATATGATGATAAAGTCTACACAACAAAGTTCAAGAAATTCAGGAATAAGAAAAAGTTTGACTCAAGGAAGAAACCAAATCAAGAGAAAGATATGTCAAAAATACAATGCTTCAACTATTGAAAATATGGTCACTACAAGAATCATTGTACCGAGTTAAAGAAAAGGAATGAAACACACGAAGCATCCATTGCCTAAGAAAGGGAACCCTCAAAGAAGACCAAGCAGGATAAAACAAACCGCTTCTTCTAAAACAAGGTAACAATATTCTTCATAGTTCTTGTACATACCATGTTTACATAGTTTCTGTACATATATTGCATATCTATTTCTTAGAAGATAAGATGTTCAAGTGAAACAATACCTATGGAATAATAACAAGATAATGATTTCTATCATGATGACTACAAGTCAAGCAATACACACGAGAAGATGAAGTACATTGACAATCCTTGGTAACAAATCTTATGGAAGCTATTATATAAGTAACAACTGCCAGATAAGATGAAATCAAAATCAAACTTGAAGAGACCCAGAAGAAGTCAAAACAGAAAGAAGTCATCAATCAAGAGGAGATTAGAAAAATACTTGTGACACTTTGCAGAAGGCAATACGAATGCAGACGAAAGCATGGACTCTCTTAGATGGAGGGAGTTGATTACATAATTCAAAAGAAGAGAATGCATTCATGCATGAAACAAGGATTAGGAGGGAGATGATCTTAAATAATATGATCCATTGAGGATTATGAAGCATCTATCCATGTTCCCATTGATAGTAGCAGCCATGAAAAGCAACACATGTTCAATTTGACTTTAGAAGAAGTCTTCTTTGAAAATAATCCTTAAAGTATCCTTGGTTGTCCATCTACATCGATCCTATGATGAAAGGAAGAAGTTGGAATCTTCAGGGCATGGAATCTATAGAAAACTCCATATAACCAAGAGCTAAAGAGAAACATGAGGAAGAACATGAAGATTCCAAGAGAGAAAGAAAATCCAGAACAACCAGTTATTATATCGAGAATCACAAGACTAGCAGCTTGGTTTGAACCCACTAGAAGCAATCAAGCAGAAGAAATGGAAGTTATGATGAAGAAAAACATATGTAAGAAATTGTGAAAAAGGATTATGAATGGAAGCATTGTGAGATTCAGAACTAGAGGTTCTTCCAGAAGGAGGATACGACTATGATAATAGCTTGTTCTCGTAAACCAGATACACCTCTATCTGAGTTATTATATCTCTTGTAGTATCCATGGATTGAAGTTTACATCAGTTGGTTGTAAAAGACTGTTCTTCCCAATAGATAATTTGAGGAAGAAGCTTATGTAAATCAATCTCAAGGTTTTGAGGTATACCAGAAAGAGACCCATGTATGCAGAGATAATAAGACCTTGTATGGATTCAAACAATTTGATGTAGAATATTTCATATACAACAAAAGCATGGTGAAACATTTCTATGACAGAGATAGTGTATCAGAATAGTTACTCAGAAAGTCTGGGATGATGGATTGCTAATCCATGGAAAACTCTCATGATGACATAAGAAGTTCTACTTGTATATGTTTTAGTTTGAACCTTGCCATGATGTCATGATCTAGAAGTAAACAAAAGTGTTGAATTTGACCATGATATATATTGTAATGATTAGAGCAACATGAAGCCTTAATAGAAAACAAGTGTTCCATAATAGACCAAGTACATTGAGATCAAGAATTGCATTACATGATGAAGTCCAGAAAAGAGAAGTGGTTCTCCAATATCTCTCCACAGATGAGCATATAACATATATTTTGGTAAAGCCTCTATCCAAGATGAAAAGTTTGTGTACATAAGAGACAAGATAGGGATAGTGGAGACAAATTCCTTATTGAAAAAGGAAGAGATTACTCCCAGGTTGGGAGGGAGAACTGATGTGTTATTAATTTATGGACAATCAGTTTTAAGTTCAAAAAATGGTCCAGGATGAGGAGTTCCTTTCCAGTTTGGAAAGTGGTTTGAGATTTCTGACGGATAGGCATTTTCCATTTGGAAAAATGGTGTAGATTAGACAATCATTTTCGTAATGAAAATGGTTTGATAGATTGCTGATGTACCATAGAAAATGATTCCCCTTGTGGCCAGTGTGGGGGAATGGTCTAGGGAAATCATTATTCTTGGAAGTCACTCTTAGTAGTGGTCAAGTAGAATGGTCTACCTCGATGGATAGTCATTCTTTCGAAGTTCACATCTGTGAGCATTTTCGAAGAATGGTCTGCTTTGGAGGTTGGTGCAGGACAGTAATTTCCATTAGGAAATGGTTCGAAAAATCATTCCCTAGGGCATACTCATTCTGTCTAGGTTGCACTATGTCTAGTTCCAGAGGAATGGCCCAGTTAGGTGAATGGTCTAGGTTCAACAATCATAGACAGACATTCCTTAGGGAAGACTCATTCTCTCCAGGTTGCACTATGATTAGTGCCACAGGAATGGCCCAGTTAGGTGAATGGTATAGGCTCAGAAATTAGGGAAAGTTATTCTTTTGTTCTTGAGAAGAATAGTCCAGATAAACCATGGCGGATTTTTTTACTTTATGAGAGAAGATTCTCTTCCATATCTCACATATGTGAGTGGAAGAATGGCCCAGATGACTCAATTTGTATCATGATATTGTCTATATGCAGGTTGATATAAGATGATATGATTTCTTTGGAGACTGTATGTCTCTGGACAATAGATGTATGCTACTGTGGTGGATGTGTTCCACTAGTTGTGACTACGTTTCACTGATTAAGTAGTTGTGTGCTACTTGATGTGGTTGTGTACCACTGGATAGTAGCTGTGTACTACTATGGATAGACACAATTGTGTTCTATTGAATGACATTGTTCTTATTTCCATGTAGACTATCAATAGTGTTGAATATTATTATCAACTAGATGGATAGTTAGTATGTTGATGGACAGACATTATCCAAATGGAAAATGGTCCATGAAATTTATTCTTCTAGAACGTATGTCTGGATTAGAAGAATAATCCTTGTAGACCATGGCGTGGCTTCCAACATCTGTTGAAATAGTTATTATTCTAGGACATATGTCCAAATTAAAATAATGGTTCTTGTATCACTCTAAGGAGTGAGTGAATTATTTAGCATCATGATTGATTACTCAGATGAAGTATGTCTTTGAGAGATGATGCAACTGATTCTATTAGACAATACTGATAGTGATTATGTGATCTAATCATGAGATAGCCTATATGGCTATGATGATGCTACCAGTTGAATGGCACATTTGTGCTCAAGAATATTTATTTTAATACCTCCCTACCTAGGATGGAGTGTTGACATTATGGTATATGCAGGAGGTATTACCCTCCATGTGTAACCCTGACAAGAATAGAATATTCTGGAAAGCAAGAAGAAACCCTAAAGAATGGATAATAACCCTAGGAGGCAAGTCGGCTCAAGAGAATATTTATTATTGAGTTATTAGCTTCCAGAAGTAGAAGTCGGCCCAGAAAAATTAAAGAGAACAATATAAATATAGGGCACCAGATCTCATTTGACATACACATCTCGCAACTGCAGAAATGTAAGAGTGCGCATTGCAAAAACTAAGTAAGTGAGCAAGTTTGGAGAGTAGCTGCAGCTGCAACTATTGCAACCTGTATTCTCAGTTTAGGATTGGACTTTCTATTGGTTATGGTTTGGAATCTATACCTTCTGTGCTAGCTTTGGAGAGAGTTACGCTACATTGATTGGCTATTAGGCCTAGGGTTTTCTTTTGGAATAATTCTCTGTCAAGATTAAGGTGCTTGGGGGTGGCTTCGGCCTATGGTTGGGTGACAATATTTCTATATTGTCTATGGTTAAACTAGAACATATATTATTTATAACACTATTGTAATAATATACCAATCTATTATAATCATTTTGTATTATCATTTTCTACTGTACTTTGTTTTTTCCAAAGAAAAAAAGTGTAATTTTATTTCATCATTGAGAACAAAATTACATTCTGTATATACACCTCTTGGTGTATTCTGTTACATTGGATTCTATAGATGATTTCTATATTTTTAGTTTAGGTATGCTTCTACATTTAGTATCTTCCAAAAGGGATCCTATTCCTTTTGAGATTTTCTGTACATAGGTGTTGTTGTATGAAGCTTCGTCCAGTCCCCATAAAAGTCTGTTTTTTGCAAGTATTTTCATTGCAAAAAAGATAAAAAAATATTTTGGTACTGTATGAGGTCAATCCAAAAAAGGTTGGTGCATTTATTCATATGATTTATCATTTTGATATTCGATTACTTTCCATTGGCTCATAGCCAAATAAATCCCCTCTTTCGACCACTAGTATGCTTCTTTATTTTTTTCCCTGTAGACATGTTGACAAACAAATGTGTCAAAATAAGTCTGTAATCGAGCAACGTCTTCCACTAAGGAAACAAGTCTTGTGTTTAGGCATATTTGAGTTCCTTTTATCCATTTTATGACATTTAAAGAGTCCACGGAAACTTTTAAAGAGTGACAACCCTTTTTAATGTCGAAGGCAATGCGTAGTTTAAGGCTCATAAGTTCTGCAAAATTGTTTGTTCCTGGACCAATACCAAAGGTCAAAGAAAAGTAGTGTGAAGTTGAAAGAAAGAGAAGGCCTCCTCCTCCCAATTGATTTAGTTGTGAATCTCTGTCAAAAAATACCCATGGAAGAGATTTATCGATCTCGACCTCCTGTGGCTGTCTAGTAGTGAGTCTTGGGTTCTGTGAGGGAAAGGAAGACAATAAAGCTACACTTCTGGCTACTGTGAATTCTGGAGATGTGGGGACTCCTTTGAAGATGAAATAATTCTGAGTGAGCCAAACACCCCAGATGACCAATAATGGGAATTTTCTTAAATCTTTGTAAGCTCTGGTTTTCCACAAAGAATACCAGGTGTGTTCCAAGTCCTGCCCCTCCCAAACCCAATGCATATCTAGCAGTCTGGAGATTTCAATCCAAACTTTGGTAATAAAAATACACTTTAGAAAGAGATGTATTGAATTCTCTCCTTTAGATTTGCAAAGAGTGCACCAACCAGGGCCAAAGAAATTTCTCTTCTGAATGTTATCCCAAGTCGGGATTTTATTGAGCAGGACATTCCACATAAAAAATATTGTTTTTACAGGACTTTTGATCTTCCAAAGTTTTATCCACCACCAAACAATCTCTCTGAGGCCCAGTTATGAGTTATGTTTTAGAAAACCCAGTTTTGGAGTATAAATATCTGAGGGAGACAAGCCCCAAATCAATTTGTACTCGTAATCCCTGAGCCTTATTTGAGAAGTCTTTAAATAAAATATGTATCTTTCCAGTTCTAGGGTTTATTATTCTCCTAAACCCAACCTGCTTACATCCATCCATCCCTGTGATGAAAGGGTGGAGTGACTTGGATAAGACAGGTTATTTAGGTGAGTGATTCCCAAAGTGTGCAGGTTTTGAATTAACTGCTATGAGAGTATATGTTTACCCTCACTCCCTGGCCAAGGGTATTTCCCTACTCTAAAAATGTGTCAGTTACCTATTTTCCATGCTAGTCCACTTTAAATGACCAGGAAATAATTTAGAATTTCTTTCTAGATCACCGAGGCACCTTTGTTGGATTTTTGTTGACTTCTGATCCAAATCTCCAAGGGAACTGGTTCGATACATTTTTGAATAACTACCTTTTTCCAAAGGCTGATAGTGTTTAGAATACAACATCCACCCTTGGCCACTAGTGATTTGGAGAAGAGAAAGATATTTTTTAGGTCCCAAACTCCCATTTCCTTTGGAACAAAATTTTTATCCCAGTTGACCCAAGGAATTACATGTGCTTCCTTTTTACCGCTCCACAGAAATTTTGAGGTGAATTTTCTTGCTGCTTTCAAAATTCCTTTTGGGATCCATGAGAGGGACATCCGATAAACTGGGATGGATTCCAAAACTGACTTTACCATTACTAGTCTACCTGCACGTGAAATCCACCGATGGCACCATATGTTTAGTCTTTTGTCCATTTTCTTTAGAAGCCACTTCTAATCCTCTTTCTCGTAATCATTGGGTTTTGGTAAAAAACCCAAATAATTTAGTCCATCATCTAAATTCTTCTCTTCAAAATGGAAATGAAGCCTAAGGGCTTGCTCTTCTCCTTTATATAAAAGATCTATAGAGAGCGTTGATTTTCTTTCATTGATTTGCATCCCTGTTGCTTTGAAGAAAAGAGAAAGGATATTCCTTAAGACCTCAACCTCCCTTCTAGAACCTCCACTGAAGATTAAAACATCATCCATGAAGAGAATGTGAGTGAGGTGCATAGCTTGGGAAATTTTGATTACAGAGAAAGTTCCATCACTCTTTTCTTGCGATATTTCTCTATTGAGTCCTTTAGCTACTAAGAGAAAAGGAAGGGGTGATAAATGACACCCTTTTTTGAGACTTGTTTCTGAGGTAAAGAAAGAAGATGTTGAGCCATTTATTAATACAACAAAATAGGCCAAGGTGAGACTGTTCATGACCCAATTTATAAAGAGGACATCAAACCCAAAATGAGTAAGTAATAAACAAATATACAACCATCTTACTCTGTCATACGCTTTGGATAGGTCAATCTTTAACACTTCTCCTTTTAAATTCCTCGTCTTTATGCTGTGAAGTCCTTCTTGTGAAAATCCTATGGCTTCATGAATTTGTCTTCCTTCCAGAAAACCAAAATGATCTTCCGAATTTTTTTCAAAGAGGATTCTTTTAATCCTTCTATCAATTACTTTTGAAATGATTTTATAGGCATAATTACAAAGGGAGATTGGTCAGAAGTCATCATGAGTCTCTAGGTTGTCAGTATTTGGGATTAGTTTTAGGAAGGTAGAGTTTAGGCTTTGAGGTATTCGACCTGAAATCCTAGTGTCCTCTATTGTCTTTAGCAAATTTGGCCCCAAAATCTCATAACGACCCAAGAAAAATTCAATAGTCCAGCCATATCGGCCTAGGATTTTGTCTTTTTTGGAAAATGTGAAGCACTTTGAGGAGTTATTTTTCCGTAACTACTTCCATCAGGAGTCAATTGTCTGCTTCATCTACAAATCTGGGAAAACATTGTGCCACTTGTACCACTTCTTCTATAGAGACTTGAGTCTCATCTTTGAAAAGGTTTTGGAAGTAATTTTCCCCCAAACTTGACATTCCTTCAAAGGTGTTTTCCAAGTTTCCTACAGAGTCCTTCAATTGCCAAATAATGTTGATATTTTTTCTTCCTTTGGCAAAATCTTGTAAGAAATTTGTATTCTCATCTCCACTCTCCAAAAAAATAGCTCTACTCTTTAATCTCCATGATTCTTCCTCTTCCTTGAGTAGTTTTCTCCTCCTTTTCTCCATAATTAGTAGATTTATTTTTGAATCCGGTGTGGCAAACCCCCCCCCCCTTCTTCTTCATATATTCTTTGTAATTCAAGTTCGATTACTTTTAGTTCTTTGTCCTCATTTTTCCTTTTTTGAGAGGCCTAGGGTTTTACCACTTCTTTTATCTTTTTCATATTTTTAGTAAACTGCAAGGTTGTCAACTGTGGGTGATCCTGTGGAAAAGGTATCCAATTTTCTCTTACCAGGCCAAGAAAGGAGTCATCTTCAAGCCAAATTTTGTTAAATTTGAAATGTCTGGCTGGCTTCTTTGATCCCTGTTTGTATTCCAAGAAAATTGGATAATGATCCAACAAGCCTCCAAAATCGATTCACTGCTTTATAGTTAGTTGCTTATCCAAAATGGATTCCGTTATCAGGAAGTGGTCCAGTATTTTTGAAACTCCTTCTATCCCTACCCTATTATTTTTCTAGGTAGGCTTGAGAAAAATAGGGTCAAAGTCCTTTAAGATGCACTCCGCAAATTTTTGACTGAAAAAATATGCCAGAGGGTTGGGCCTGTCACTTTCCCCCCAAACTTCTGAAGGTACCAGAGAGAGGTTCAAATCTCCCCCTAAAATTAGAAGTTATTTAAAGAAATAATTTGTGAGAAGAGAGTCCCAAAAAGGTTTTCTTCTTTGATAAGGTCCATAGACGTTTAGGATATGGATAACATCCTTTATAACTAGAGACAAAACCATAATACCAAGACCAAAATCCAAACCCCAGGAGTTGATTATTTGAATGGTATGGGTGTTCCATCCTGTAGCCAAACCTCCAGACCTACCTAAGGCATCCACTATTTCAAACTTCCATCTAGGGAGGAGGTGTTCTAGGATATCTTTTACCTCTTCACCTACTCCCATCGTTTCTTGAAGGAGTAAAACATTTGGGTGGTCTATCGAAATCACCATTTTCAAGGCATGTTTTTTAAGGGAACCTGCCAAACCCCTACAATTGAAAGACATAATATTCATCCCAGAACCCTGCCCCGGGGCATCGATGATATAAGTGTCTGTTCAATTGATTATTATTTCCCATCTAGAATATCTATCCTAGCTTTGGATTATGATTTTGAAAACAAGGATTTTCTCCCACGACCTCCTATGTTCAAGGAAGAGATTACCTCCTTTCCCAACCCTCCCGTGGAGGAGGCTCCATTCTGTGATCTTAGAAAATAACGAGAAATCGTAGTCTCATTAGAGGGGGAGGAATATGAAGAGGTTTCTTAGGTAAGGAACAGTTTCTTGGGGGAGGGTGGGTCGTCCGAGAGGGAAGAAACTTTGAAATATTCTGAGCTTCTCTCAAAAAGAGGCGTAGTATCATTGTTTAAAGACAGGTTTTTCAGAGCCTCCAACCACTCATTTCCCTCTAGATTCAAATTTTTAATTAAAATAGTAATAGGAGGAGAAGAAGGTAGAGGGTTACATGAGACTAGAGTCCTTGAGCTTCCCAAACAAAGTACGGTGAGGCTTGTAATCCCGTGTTCTTCCTCTGCTTGTCTTTTAGAAGAAGAAGATAAATATTTCTGGCATGATTCTTTTGTTGCACCTGTGGGTTGCAATGGGACCTATGAAACTTGGGATGCGTTGTCTATACTAGTTTCAGGCCTGCTACTATCGTCCCAAGTCACTGTCTTTTTTTTGACTTTGTAAAAGGTGCATCCTCTAGTTCTTAAAGGAAGATGGCAATTTATCACTAGGTTCCCATACTGATGGCATCGACAACATCTAAAGGAGATCTTTTCATAATCCATTACTTGAGAATGTGTGAATATTCCCCATATTAAATCAATTTCCTCTCCTAGCCCTTCTCTGCCATTTATATTGACTAAAATCCTTGCAAATTTTCTTTGTTTTGTTTCCTCAAAGGATAAATTTGCTTCAAGAAAATCACCCAGGAAATTTTCGATGGCTTTGAAATAATCCAAAGTCCAGAACTGAAGAGGAAGAGATGGTAGGCGGACCCAAACAAGGATTTTGTCTAGTTTCTCTCTGCTGGCATCAAAGAGGGGATTCCAGGGCTTTATAAAGAGGGGGGAATTATTGATGCTCCAATTTTTTCCCAAATCCCATTTTGCATGTTCTGGTTGAAGGACATTGAAGGAAAAACAGTTTCTGTTTAATTGTATAACTTCTGGGACATATCCAAGGTGTTATTCCAGAATTGACTAAGCCCACTCAATGATATTTTTGAGTGCAAAGGACTTGCCTCTGGCCCTCCCGATTAGTGTCTAGTTTGTCATTTGTACAACCAGGTTCATACCTACCTCTTCCCCGTGCACAATATTCCCCACTTTTCCTTTGGACTTTAGACCTTTCCTTTTATATTTTTTCCTCGCACTGGGAAATCCCCTAGGATCCCAGGGATCCTTTGGTCTGAATGGAGATCTATGGGAGAATGGTGAGCAGACCCCTCTATCCTGAGTGAAACCCATTTTCTCTTCAATGTCAAGGAGAGATGAAATGAATCCTTTGGAGGAAATTGGATCCTTCAACATGTCAGAATGTCTATTATGAAAAAAACACCTCGCTACCTTGAACAACACCTGTGTTTGGGAGGACCTTTGAGCCACAAGGTGAAAACTCGTTTCCTTCGAGGTTTGGGCTAGTAGGGGACAAAGAGAGAATAAAATATCCTTTCATCTGAGAGATCCAGTCTAGGTCAAGGTTGTTCGAAGGACTAAGAGAGGAGGGAAGGCCCCCTTTAGGGACTAGAGTGTCTAGAGCCAAAAAATATGAGAAGGTGCCGAAACAACCACCAAAAGAATCATTCCTGGAAGGTGAAGAGGAGGCAAACAGATTACTAGAAAGGGGAGGAGGAGCAGTGTCAGGGGAAAGAAACAAAACTTGATTGAGAGTCAAATTCTCTTCTTCCAGGAAACCCAGTCCAGAGTCTTCCCCACTCGAAAGATGTGGAGAGGCCATGTGTTCTGGCACCTTCTCCATGGTTTCTTCCCACCATTCCACATCCGTTAATTCCAAGTTGAAATGCGGTGAAGGATAAACCATGGTGAAGGATAAACCATGGTGATAATAGCCGCAGACTGTGTGAAGATCGAGAAAAAAGACCGTCCGTGTCTCCACGTGAAAACCTCCATAGTAAAACCTTGGAAAGGCTTCGATCTTTACCAGATCGGTTGGATAAGTGACCAGAAAAAGGTTAACTATAGTCACGGACCGCAATGAAGAAGGAAACCGCAGAGTCCATCGCTCCATATATATATTTGCATTTTCTACTGTACTTGTGTCTCTATGCATGGTTATTCTTCTTCTGATATTGGTTATTACTGCTGGCATTGTTCATGGTTTATGCTTCAGTTCATGTAAATATGTAAAAAAAATGAATGTAATTGAACAACATTAAACTCCAACATGGTATCAGAGCAACGTTCTTGAAACAAGACTATTTCATAGGAGTTGACCTTCTACAGTAGCTTGTTGTACCTTTCATGCAATTCGTTGTTTTGTTGTAACTGCAACTTGGGTTAAGATTTATGCACTCTTCTAACAACCATGGTGGACCATATTTTTGTTGAAGATAGGATTGATGGAACATCCAATTTCAATTCTTGGAAATCTATATTGCTCATCACTCTAGAAGAGAGTGACCTAATGAAGTACGTTGAATAAGTTGTACCAAAACCAATTGATGATGAAAAAAAGTCTCAGTGGAGGAAGAATGATGCAAAATCTAGAAATATCATCATCTATTATGTGAGATACCATTTAATCCCTCACATCTCCAACTTGAATACAACTAATCAGATGTACAATGCCTTGAAGAAGTTGTTTGAGAGAAACAACACCAACAAAGCACTTTCCTTGAGACACCAACTTCAGAATATCAAGATGACGAAGTCAGATACATTTTCCACCTTCTTCATGAAGATTTCAAAGATCATAGATAATTTGGGTGCTATTGGTGAAATCATATTTGATAGAGAACTTGTCATGATTACCCTTAACGTTCTTCCAAGCCGTTGGGATCCATTCATTCAAAGTATCAGTGTGTGATCCAAATTGCCCAAGTTTGATTGTTTATGGGAAGACTGTACTCAGGAGGAGACTAGACTTGTAGCTAGACACATGCAATGTTCCCATAATGATGACAATCAAGCCCTTTCTATTCATGCAAGGAAAAACAAATGAAAAAGAATAGGTTTCAACAAAACATTTAAAGGAAGGAAGTCAACACCAGCTTCAGAACACAAAAATAAGGACATGTCAAAGATTCAATGCTTCAGATGTGACAAGTATGGCCACTATGTGAAAAATTGTCCTACATTGAAGAAAGGAAAGAAACATTCTTCCATTGCTAATGTTGATTCAGAACCACCTCAAAGGAATTCAAGGAATGGAAGCATGTACGATAAAGTGTTCTTCTTCATTTCATCCCTCTCAAATATGGTTCCTACTAGTAATGATATTTGGTTGATTTAAAGTGGTTCTTCCAGACATATGATTGGATACAAAGAGCACCTTACAGATCTAGTGGAGAAAGAATATCATTTGCATGTTGTACTTGGTGATGATTCTAGATATACTGTGAATGGATTTGGATCCACTTCCTTACAATTGGATTCTGGCACCCCACTCCATTTGAGTGATGTATTATTTGTACTTGGGATGAGAAGGAACCTTGTCTCTATTTCATCCTTAGAGATCAAAGGCTACAAGGTTGATTTATCTGATGGAAAGGTTCTTGCATGGAACAATAAATCTAGTATGGATTCTACTCGGGTGATTGGTGTTCGAGAGGACAAATTGTGTAGATTGACTGTCTGACCAGTTCAAGCCTTGATACATGATTCTATTAGTTTGAGCGAACTATGTAATAGGATACTTTCTCATTTATATTATAGATCTCTTTCCACTTTGGAGAAGATGGTGACATGCCTTCTAAAGATCCATGTTGAACATGATGGAATTTGTAGAGGTTGTGCTCTTGGAAAGAATGCCAAGGGGTCCTTTCGGAGCATTGACAAAATATCCAAGGGGATATTAGACTTGGTTCATACAGATTTATGTGGACCATGAAAATTTATTCATTGAGTGGATACCTATACTATGTGATCTTCATTGATGACCACTCTTAGAATACTTTTATTTTACTTATTGAAGGCCAAGGATGGAGTCCTTTCCATATTTCAGGAGTACAGAGCACAAGTCGAAAACCTGACTGGAAAGAAGATCAAAGTGTTGAGATTAGATAATGGAGGAGAATACACCTCCTAGGATTTCAATGATTTTTTCATTAAGGAAGGGATCAAGAGGGAGTAAATTGTTCCTTACAACCCTAAAAATAACGGGTTCACAAAGAGGAATAACAAATCTATTGTTGAGGCATTCAAGGTGATGATTCATGATCAACATTTGCATATGTTTCTGTGGGAATAAGCATACATGATTACAGTGCATGTTCATAATAGAATTCCTCATAAGACTTTGAGTAACATGACTTCCAAGGAGGCCTTCACTGGAGTGAAGCCAAAGGTTGAATACTTCAAGATATTTGGGTGTCCAATATACATTCATGTACCCAAAGAGAAAAGGACCAATCTAGACCATTCAGGTAGAAAGGGTACATTTGTAGGGTACAATGATTCTTCAAAGGTATATCGAATATACATCCCTGGTCAGATATAGATTGAGGTGAGAAAATATGTTACCTTTGAGGAGGAGATAGCCGTTAGGATATCTAGAGGATATCACATGGATATTGATAGTGAGAGATAGGAAGATATGGTTCCTTATCCCCCTCACCCTCCAAGAGTTCATAGGGAGAAAATTGATCCTATTGATCCCATTGATCCTGTATCTCAAGTTGATGTTCCTAGAGATATTGCAGTAGGTCAGAAGAGACCTACATGTGCTCATCAGAATCTATAGGAGGCAGAAGGACATGCAACTACTCATCATACCTTTCGAGAGAGAAAGATACCTCATAGATATTCGTGCTATGCCACAACTATGATCCAAATCATTGATTATGAGCCTTATTGTTATGAGGAGGATTTTATTCAACTATTATGGAGAGGTGTAATGATGGAGGAGTATCAGTTCATCATGAAGAATGATGTGTGGGATATTTTTCCAAGACCTGAGGGGAAATCTGTAGTGACTTCCAAGTGGATGTATAAGATCAAAGACACAGATGATGGGAACATCAAGAAGAACAAAGAAATATTTGTTGCTAGAGGATTATCTCAAGTGGAGGGAATAGATTATGATGAGACATTCTCTCATGTTTCTAGATACACTTCTATTTGGATGATTATTTCCCTTGGAACATCCATGGGTTGGAGACTACATCAGATGGATGTCAATACAACCTTTCTCAATGGAGAGATTGAATATGAATTATACATCGAGTATCCATATGGTTTCATGATACATGAGAAGGAGTCTCATGTGTGCAGGTTGAAGAAGGCCTTGTATGGACTCAAGCAGGTACCACGATATTGGTATGTGAGGATTGATGGACACCTGATGAGTTTTGTCTTTAGAAAAAGTTTTGTTGATCCCAACCTGTACTACAATACTTTTAATGGAGAGTTCCTGATTTTGGTCCTCTTCATTAATGATTTATTCCTCATTGGTACAAATAGCCTTATTGCTGAATGCAAGTATGTGTTGGCCTTTGAGTTTGAGATGAAGGACCTTGGTATGATGCAATCCTTCTTGGGACTAGAGGTGTGGTATATAAATGATGAGATATTCCTAAGTCAGGGGAAGTACACAACTGAGATATTGAAAAAGTTTGGGATGTTTAACTGTAAGACCATGGCTACACTAATGGTGATGAATTTGAAGAAACTAAGTGTATCTTCTTATGATTCCGACGATATTTATCCAACCCTATACATATAACTGATTGGATCATTGATGTATTTGGTTAACACCAGACTAGATATTTTCTATGCAGTGAGTACACTTATCCAATTTATGAGTCAACCGAGACAAACACACTGGATCACTACGAAGCATGTGTTGAGATACCTGCGAGGCATAGTTGGACATGGTATGAGATATAATTCCATTATTGAAATGAGATTGTAGGGATATACTGACTCTTATTGGGCAGGGAGTGTAGTGGACATGAAGAGCACCTCTGGGTGTTGCTTCACTTTGGGATCTGCCATGGTTTCTTGGTGTAGCAGGAAACATACTTCTATGGCCTTGAGAACCATATAAGTAGAGTACATTGCATTGAGTGCGGTAGTCTAAGAAGCAACGTGGCTTCAAAATCTCCTTGCATATTTATTTGGACATGTGATGGATTCCACCGTTATTATTTGTGATAACCAAACTTGTGTGAAGCTCTTAGAGAATTTAGTGTTTCATGAAAAATAAAAACACATTGAGATCAAGTACCATTACATCTAGGACATGGTGCAAAGGAAGGAGGTACTAGTGCAGTATATTCCTACAGATGAGCAGGTTGCTGATGTTCTTACCAAATCCCTTACTAGGACGAATTCTGAGTACTTTTGTGACAGACTTGGCATAACAGAGAATGCCTCCCTCGCTGAGAGGTAGTGTTGATGTTTTCATCTTCCTGAGACAGTCTACAGATCATACTCCTCTGTGATTGAGTTGGGTTGATCTCTGAGGACACTAATCCAAGAAGGGATAAGTGAGTTTGGGATTATATCCCAACGTCTCTTATGGAGAGAACATGAGGACATGTACCTTCTGGAGAGCACATGAGGACATGTTAAGGAGTTTAACTTGACGTCATACACTATGGGAAATTGACCCTAGTGTTTATAGAGGGAGTATCCTCTAAAATTCCACTTGTGAGTGCCATGTGTGACATAGATTCTCTAGATCATACTCCTCTATGACTGAGTTGAGTTGATCTGTGAGGAAACTTATTCGAGAAGGGATAAGTGGGTTTGGGATTATAGCCCAACGTCCCTTGTGGAGAGCACATGAGGACATGTCAAGGAGTTTACCTTGATGTCACACACTATGCGGATTTGACCCTAGTGTTTGTAGAGGGAGTAGCCTCTAAAATTCCACTTGGGAGTGCTATGCGTGACAAACCTTTTGCTACAATGTCCCAAGTAAGCATCAGGTAAACCTTCTTCTACATTGGGCTATATACCAAGGGAGATAGGACACATTTATCACAAAGGTGTACTTGTGGTAAATGGGCCCAGGTGTAGTCCTTCCTTGATCATTCCAAGGAATAATATGGACTCTAGGTGCTTGAGGTGCTTTCCACGTGTTAGTTAGCATCAAGATGACATTCACTCACAAGGGTGTACCTATGGTAAATGAACCTAGTTTAGAATGTATCCCTCATTGAGAGGGAGTGTTGATGTTTGGAAAACATCAGGAAGATATTCTTCTAGATATTAATACACACACACACACACACACAATATATATGACATGATATTTATAATACAAGGTATAAATATATATAATAAACAAGTAGTTATTTATTATCCAAGAGACACATCCTTTCATGGATGATCACCATATGTTATATATATATATATATATATATATATATA
>JZKD02S0111264.1:2853335-2875182 GCA_000966675.3 Picea glauca
ACCACCTCAGGGGGGGTCCAGAATACCACCTTGCCCCAAAAAACCTCTTTCGCAACATTTTTGACCAGCCGATTTTTGAAGGCGATTCCGGGAAAACTAAAGAGAATTTTGAAAAACCGAGAGAATTTTTTCTCTGTCACAGGATGAAGAAAAAAAACCTCTCTCGGTTTTTGCACAGGTGCCATGATAATGGAGAATATAAGCTATCTTTCAACCTCATTTTTTGGATTTTTGGTTTTTCCTGTTACAGTCCCGATTTTACGAGAGCTGTTTCGGCGAGGTGGAGACGAAATTTGAGAAACTGAAGGAGTTTTTTTCTCCAGACAAGCCCATATACAATAAATGCCTTCCTTTTTTTCACAGGTGTCACCAATTGGGATAAACCGATGTCTGAGTGGACCCCTTTTTCGCAGAAATTCGACCCTTCTTTCATGGCGGACAGTTCAAGATTTTTTAGGGATTTTTATTTCTATTTTTGGCTGAGGTGGTTGAATCTGACTTCTGAAATTTGAGGGGGGATCTATCCTATTTATTCATATGATTTTAATGTAAAAGGGTTGTTTATCCTTGCACCCAAAAAGGCTGTTCTCTATAATTGTTTTAGATCCACCAATAATACAAAGGAATTGATGCACAAGATTCTTGCGTCTGGACATTGGTGATGTTTTTCTTGCTATGTTAACATTTTCTTACTCTGTTATCACCTTGTTTTCTAATTGTAATTGTTAAAAGGAAGTTAAAGAACATAATTTACCTCGTGTACTTTGTATCTGGCCTTTTATCAGTGTGCATGTTATTCTTCTGATTTTGAGTTAAAAAAATTCTTGAATGCTTCTTTACTTAAATGAACCTCTCACCTGTTCTATCTTTCCATCACATTTAATCTTAATCGATCTAGTATATTGAATATCTCTCCCTGTGAAGAAGCCTTTTAAAATTTGTTTATATGACCTTAAGTTTTAACACAGACCCCATAGCCCAATGAGATTCTAAAGTAGTCCTTCAGCCAAACATCTCAAATAAAAAACAAACCCTATTCTGTATAGCTAGCCTAATATCTATTCAATCAAATCTATATCAAACAGAGAGATCCCTCTCTGAGTCTTGGAGGGATAGATCCAAGACTCAAAGCAGTTTTGATGTTGCCTCTATGTCTGCCTTCATAGCCTTGGGCAAATTACAGAGTGCTAACAGATGGTAGGAAAACCTGTGTGAATAATCTAGGTTTCTCGTTTTCCACAACACCAAGCTTCCCAAGTACATCTATCTTGATGGAAGCTGCATAGTTCGGATCCTCGAAGAGAGGAATGGTTTCCCCCAATCCCCCCTAAAAAATGATGGAAAATGAACTAATTTCCCCCAAATGTATGTGCATGTTCCTTTTACGACACATGACACCCAAGGGACTCTCTTGTCTCCGCTTGTAATTCATTCCCTTCCCATAGGAACTTAGGATAACATGAATATCCCATACTTAGATTTTAGGAATAATAATATAATATTCCTTTGGGATTAATCCCTCTAGCTTATCCCCTTCCTAGACTCTTAGCTCCCTTTCCTTTCCTAGTGGAATTTACCCCCCCCATACTCATTTGTGGGTCAGTCTACAACAATGATGGACTTTATTAATGATATGAGTGTTTACATATTACAATAATGGGCTCACTGGCCTTTAGCATCCAGGCTCTCCAGCCTAATAATCACATAATACTTCTAGCCTATAATGACCTGGCTCACCAACCTATAAGAATATTTACATTTATATTTACAATTGGGGTTCAAACTAGGGGTATTAGGGGTATTACACAATGTGTGTTCTTTTTCTTTCTGATTAATGTTCAATGGTTTATCTTTATCATTCAATACATCATCAATATTATATCAAAGCATCATATAATCATTATCAATGCATAATAAACAATGAGACACACATTCGTACAATCACTGCACACCAATATTTTACGTGGAAACCCAATGCGAGAGAAAGCCACATAATGATTTTCTAATATGTCAATATAATTACATTCATTGGAAGCTCCAACTTCCTTATTTTCGAGCTAAAATTGGAAGGAGGCTCCAACCCCCTAGTTTTCAGGCTACAACCTGAGGGAATCTCTAACTCGCCAATTCCTTGGCTCCAACCATAAGGAGGATACAACCCCCTAGTTCTCCGACTACAACTAAAAGGTGGCTCCAACCACCTTTCCTTGCCCCGTCCTTCCTCATAAAAGTATAACTGTAGAAAACCTATTACTACCACTGAATCTGTCACTGTCCCTGTCACTGGACCGATATAAAAATACTGTCAACCTGTAACATGTACCAAATAACCTGTACCAAAACCTGTGCCAATAACCTGTACTAGACTTGTACCATACAACCTGTACCAATACCTGTGAAAAACCCATACCAATAATATGTACCATACAACCTGTAACATCAATCTGTCATCTCAAGCCAAAGCTCAACCATATACTCAATACCACTAATATGTGCTTCTCATATAGTAGAAATAAATGTATTCTGTTAACACTCTGTAATTCCCATAGGTTGTCAAAGGGTATAAGAAATTGACAGAGGTAACTTTCAAAACCACTTTTGAAACTAGGATCTAGCCCTGCCAGTTTCAGAGAGGGATCTTTTTGTAATATTTATCTTTGTTTAAGTTTTGAATATCAGGCTAGTTATGATAGTCTGAATTTGTTTGTGATAGTTGGTTGAAAGAATGCATTAAATTTCCATTGGGCTATGGGGTTTGTATTAAATATGAGGATCAGATTCATCTTTTTATGATGTTTTCTTCACAGGGAAAGGTAGTAAAACTATTGGATCTATTGATATTAAATGAGTTGGAAAATATAGAAAAGGTATGCGAGTCCACTAAGCAAAGGAGCAATTAAGAATTCCCTTACTCAATTTCAGATGAAAAGCATATAGACCATTAAAAGACCAGAGACAGAGTATACAAGATAAATTCCATTCTATTTACTTCCTTTTAATGATTAGAATTAGAAACACATAAATGATTGCTGAGAATAAGAAAACATTTAATAGATAAAGAGAGGCATCACCAACAATTTGACACACGAATCCTATAAATGAACCTGTTTTATTACTGGTTGATCCTTTGAAAATATTACACAATAGCTCCTGGGTGCAAAATTCAACCCTTAATACTTCTAGGGAAGAAGTATTTATACAATAATTTACATATGATCCTATCATAAATGACAAGGGTATTATGGAGGAAAAATCTAACTAGTTAGATCTCATATTACAAAATATAGGAATTCTGTTGATCTATTCGGATCCTTGGTGCTGATTTTGTGGAAGTAGTTGGTGACTCATTATCTTTGACTTGACTGTCTGCTCCATGCTGACTCAAACCTCAAAATTACCTTTAATCAAGTAAAGAACATAAATCTCCCCATCTCTTTTCACTATATATGGAAACCTTGAGTAGCTTTCTGTATATCTCGTCCATCTCAGTGTACTTGGAAAAGTGGGCTTTGTGATGAAAATATGTTTTATCTCATGCTAGCTGCTCAGTTCCAACTGTAATGTTTCTAGGAAATCTTTTTCTGTAATGATTCCTTATATACCTGCAAAATTGGAACTATCCTTTGCCATTGCACTGATCTTCTGCTTGTAATCTGATAGAGTGATGAGCTTGTCATTCAATACTAGTAGTTCAGGAAGACCCTTCTTGTGTAGTACTTCAATCTCACTGAAAAATATCTGAACTCCAATGTCCATCACCCAAGACTTCTCCTCTAGCTACAACATCAATCCTTTCTTGGTCAATACCTTCTTGACCTCAAGGATGGTCTCTGTCCTGTCTTCAATCTCCATTGCATATAATTCTTGCTTGTTTTTGGATTTTAGGAATCTGATGAGCTCAATGGCCTCTGTAGGTCTTTCTCCTAGCTCTTCTCTTATTTTCCCCATTGTTTCTCTGGCATTCTGTACCAGTTCATGTTTTCCAAAGATGATCTATATGAATGGCCATATTTATGCGATAGATTTTTTGATATCCACCTAGATGTTTTCCTTGGCCTCAGATAAGGTCTTTTCCACGACAGTCTCCTTCTACAACTACCGTAGTTATTGACTGAGTCTATAATATTTATGCATTTCTGCATGATAGATGGACTGGAACATAGACTTCAGGTCTTGGAGTCTTTTTACTTCTTCTTAAAACTTTCTGATCTCCTCCCCTTGAAGGGAAATGTCTTCCATAGAATTCACAAGCTTCTCAAAAGCATATGGAAGTTGCACTGGGATGGATGATGGAATATATACTATTGTAGTTGCTTCTGATGTCCTAACTCCTATCAGAGGGACTGACTCTAGTGGAATAATAGCCATCTACACACTCTTTTCTCTCTCTTTGATCATTTTTTCCATTTCAGCCTCCATCTCTCTTATATGTACATTTTGTTCCATGATCAGCTTCAACATCTCCTCTTTGTGGCATTTAGTTTCAACCACCTCCTTTGCTTGTGAATCCTCACTGGCTGGAAGCTTTAGTTGCTTTCTCAAGGAGGATATATCATCATTTTTCTTCTTCAACAATTCTTCAGCTTCCTTGACATTCAATGGGTCATATCCAATCTTTAGCACCAACTCTTCTAGGGATTTGATATTATTGTCCTTATCCAAAGATGATATCTTCTCCAACTTCAGTTGGGATTGGATGTTATTCAGAGACACCTGCAATTTTGAAGTAGTAAATGAGGTGTTTGTTAGAGTGGAGAATATCATCTTCCCTGTTTTCCTGTGCATGTCCATTTGGTCCATTGGATGGACCTCCTTCACATCAAACTCAAAAGAAGTATTCTTGTCATAAAAAATTGTCTTGGGATGAGGGACTTGTGCTTGTAGGAATGCCATTTTCATTTTTCCTTTCTCAATGTCAAATGATGACAATATTCTATGATGGACAATGGAGGTCTTCTTCCAGAATTGGGCATATGTGTTGTTTTTTAGGAGTTCATTCCTATGCTTGATTTGTTTGTATTTGTCAAAGATATTTGACCTTGTTTTCTCATGAGAGGACTTGTCTATCAGAGTAGTGTCTGTTTGTTTTTTAGATGAAGATGTGGACACTATGAATTGACTGCCCGAGAAGGTTGAGGAATGTGGTCCCTCCATGACTATGGTGGAATGCATTTCTCCTTCTTTAAGCAGGTCCAGTGTGTGACTATTTTTATCCCTCTTCTTATAAACTTGAAAATCTTTAGCTGACACCTCTGTGACTAAAGGGGAAAACTATTTCCTTTCTCTCTTTTCTATTTTTATTTGAGGTGTGCTGGTATGTGAAGCAGTGACAGGGGGAGGCTTCTCTTCTATTTCTAGCAATGTATTTTCTTTCCAATCTGTTTGATTCATATACTTTTCTACCTCATGCTTGTGTACATGAGCATAAGGATTGCTCTTTTATTTGACCCTGAGTTATGAGATGACACAAAATGGGTCA
Organism: Picea glauca; assembly: GCA_000966675.3. Classification (NCBI taxonomy): domain Eukaryota; kingdom Viridiplantae; phylum Streptophyta; class Pinopsida; order Pinales; family Pinaceae; genus Picea; species Picea glauca. The sequence continues at coordinate 2,858,815 of JZKD02S0111264.1, forward strand.
TAATTCCATGTGAAACTCCAAGTGAAGTTCATCTATTTCAAGAGGTTGTCTACCTCTTCTCATGTAGCTCTGCTGTTGCATATGAAATAACCAATTTGGGTTTTGATTTTGAGTTGTTGTTTCTTCTTGACTAATACAAAATGGATGTCATCAGAGTTCACCATGTTCATTATGTATTCCAATGCAAAGATCCTTATAGGGAGATATTTTGGCAGTATGTATGGTGGCAATTCACATCCATATACTCTTGTTTCAATGTGGTTCTGGTACATATACCAATCTTCTATTTTGGCCAAATCAGAGAGGTGAATAATTATCTAGACTTGTTCATTGATTCTTGGATTTGTTTTGCTGTTGAGCATGGAAACCACTGGGTGATAAAATTGATCAATGAAGTATTTGAAGATGAAATCAATTGAATTTTTTGTCACTAGTGAGGTCCATGAAGTTACTGATTGAGGGTTTCCTTCCCGATCCAATTTCTGGAGAGAACATGAGAATCTATCTGACTGAAAAAACATGAATAAGTATGCCAACACTAAGGAATATATGAACATTCATTTTGTTCAAAATTTGAAAAAATGCTGATGTATGTTGTCAGCCAAAATTTGACTAAAATCAAATTGGACTATAGCTTTTTATTCTGTGGAGAAAATGGACAGAAAAACTAAGATAGGTTCATCTACCCATTCATCTAAAAAATATCCTAACATGTAACAAAGGGTGGAAATAATTTGGTTTTCCCTGACAAAGAAGATGGAAGATGGATAGGGAGGGTTTTTCTTGGGCAACCGAGCATCTTCTGGCAGAAATATTTTGAAAATCTAGGCTCTTTGGGGAAAAATAGAGCTTTTGATAAAGATCATTCAGGGATTCGATAGAGAAAGGGATTGCAGATTCAATTCTTGGGATCTGTAACATCTGATTAATGGATTCAGGGGTATTGGTGAACAGGGTTTCACCAGAAGAGGAAATGATGGCCCTTTGGCTAGGAAAATAATGGGCTTGGCATTTCAGGGAAAATTCTGGGAAGTGGAAGGTTTGGGGGAACATGTACAGGGGAAAATTGGACTCCCAGAGTCCAATTTCGTCACTTTGATCCAAGAAAATATCCTTTAGCCAGAAGTGTAATTTGAAGAAGTCAAATTCACACTTCGGCTCTGTAATTTTGTAGTCTTTATCTGCCAAGGGAATATGATCTAGGTCGATGGGAGGGGGAAGAAATGGATTTTCGGATGTATCAACAGATTTAGATTTGGGAGCCATGAATAACAGAGTTCTGAAGTTGAATTGATGTATGATTGTAATTACCCGGGTTAATGTCGTCTGTCGAAAACAGATCTTGGTGGTTGTTGGCTCAAAAATTGGATTTGGCATGGTGTCGACAGTGTATGGATCTACAAATAGTGTAGAAGTGGTGAATAAACAGGGTTAAATAGTGCACAGAGGTGTCCATTATGGTGCGAGGTGATGACTAGGATAATAATGGTCACATGGAGGGCATTGATTGGTGAACGGGTATGTGGGGTGTGATGTGTGACAGGCGATAGTGGGGTATAGTGGCAGAGTGAGGTGGGTGATATTGGGTAGGCCAATATCAAGGTGTGCCAATATCACAAGGTGTTCCAATATCACAACAACATGTACCTCATGTATGTGTCTTAAGTATGCATCAAGAATATACATCATACATGTACAAGTACCATCAACAAGGTGTCTGTTATCACTGAAATTTCATCCGCAAATGGTTATAGGAATCCAGCATCTTCAAACAGCTATGAGCTCACCCATGGACCAAAATTACCAAAAAAACATTTCCAAAATGTCCAAAACTATACAACCAATTATAAAATCAAGATGCACTATGACTACACAGGGCGCGCGTGCACATGCACCATCAAGAAATGCAAGAAAAGCGCACATGCACACGATGCACGACTGTGGATGCTAAAATCTGCACACACCTAAGAACAATGCATTTATGATGTTGGTCAACCTCCCACCCACTTCTGGTTCAGCTTCCAAGTCGATTTGACATCCAAATCTCGGCTGGATCCAGCTAGGTGGCTAGTCAAAGACCCAAAGGTTCCCTAAACAACCCATTTTCACACTAAAAGTTGGTTGCACAATACCTCAAAGTGGTGCTATAAAACAAGGCCATGGGTGCACTACATTTCCAAGGAATTCATTTGCAAGGTTATGCCACTGCTATTCTCTTGTGGAAACCTCTTTTCTTATCAAGAGCATACTAGCACCATTCCATTTGGGCAATCCACATCACCTTTTGAGTGGGTTAGCTTGGGATTCTTTCACTATTTCTTTCAAGTTTCCAAGTTGTACGAAGAGCTCAATCTTGGGGGTCCAAGATCCCTCCCTTGGAGGAAGAAGGGACCCAAAGTCCCCTTTCTCTTTGGTGTTTTCTTTTCATTAATACAATACTTTCCATTGGTGACCTGAGTCTTGTTTGTTTCTTGTTCTTATGTCCTTATGCACAATACTTTAGTTATTTTTTCCTTTCCTAGTTTAATTCTTAGCTTAGTCTTTTATGTTTATTCTTCTAACCCTTTCCTTTACTGCTGTCTTTCTTAGCTAACCCAACTAAGCTTGTAAGCACCTATGTTTTTCTCATTTAGGTGACAAAAGAGGCGCAACAGATTGGTGACTCCACTGGGGAAAGGTATCAATTTCCTACCCCATTTGGGTTATTTTAGCTCTTCTTTTTACTTAATTAACCTGTAGGTACCATAACCGGCCCAAGAGGACCTACAAAACATCAAATTCAAAGCTGAGCTGAGAGAATTCCATCCAGTATTTTCTTCACGGCCGTGTGACAGTTGTGCGTGGGTTTATTGGCCCACAATCACGCATCGTGCGCATGTGCGCCAAAAACACTACATTACTCTGCACCTTCCGCACACCTGCGCTCAAAAAGCTTTTTCAATTCACGCATTGGCGCTTAGAGCGCCTCTGTCTAGTCTGAAACCTGTGCACCTGTGTAAAAAACACACATTGCAAGATTTTTATGATTTGTTGAAGGCCCATAACCTTCTTAAAGATGATTCCATGCATGTTGTAATCTGCACCACACTTACATTCCCTCTCATATAAAGGGATTAGTCAAAGCACATAGGCACTTAGGGGTTAAAAATCATTATTTTTCCTCCTTTTGCTTTTTATTTCGCCACATGGATGGCTTTCTTTGACTAAAAGTTGGAATCATTCTACATCACATATAAAAATTGCATTGGGACTAGAAATTGGATATCAAATGTTGAGTATGCTCTTCTCTCATGCTCCAAATCAATCTTGAGAATCAAAAAGAGGTTGAAAGACAATTACATCTCCCTTAAAAAGATAAAATCTTTAGGAGAGGAAAATAGCCCCCTCGGGACTCCTCTTAGTTTATTTTTCAAATACATCTCAAGATTATAACGGGCCCATACATGTCCACATGCTACAAAGATAGGATAGTGTTGAAATTTACCTTCTTATATTAAAGCACTAGGGAAGTTTAAAGGTTTTGTAACGGTCCCATACATGGCCACATGATCACAATCTAGGATAGTTTCAAATCTTTCTTAGATTAAATCACATTAGGGAGTTAAAGGAATAGTAAAGGACCCACATGTCCACATGCTAGCTTCCTAGGGACTTTTGAATTCCTCAAGGTTGTACCAATGACATTTAGTTAAATAGGTAATCAAAGACTTGTAAGGACCAAGAGAAGTCCACATGCAGCAAGGTGACACCTAATTCATTAAAAAACCGGCACACTTTCACTCATTCACACACATAAGTCACTTCTCACTCACATAGTTTTCATCTCGAAACATGGAGGTTGAAGTAAGTTTCCTCCAAAGGGATTCTGAAACACCCCACTCTTTTCTTGACGAAACTATCCACTCCCACTTAATTTCAATGAGATTGGCTCACACCCCCAATCTCTCAAACAACCACATCTAATTTTTTTTCTAAAAACTCACTAAGTTTTCCTCCACAGGAGGTGCCAAAATAAATCTTTTAGTCTAGGTAGGATTTTGGGGATAGGCATCTAAATAACTCCCCGTTATCTGGTTCTTACATTTTCAAAACAATAGAAGTTGTCAAATAGGGAACTTTAAATCCTCCAAGTTAAGTGTTCCTAACACCATAAGTCAGGGAAATACCCATGAAGGGTTGAAGGCCGAGGTCTGGTTGTTCTGTGCATCCCCCCTTGAGGCACCCACCTCTTGGACACAATCTAGCTCGTGACCCATTTCTTAGGCCGAAAATCTAAATACCACACTTTGACCGAGGTACCTAGTGACCAAATTTTAGGACATCTACCTAGGTGAAAATTGTGGGCTGCAATTGCACCTTGATCGGATTTTGTGTGGCTATTGGGAAATATCGCTAGTTATTTTGGGATGTGCCCCCTCAACCCCTCATTATAACTGATTGCTTCATCCTTCACTAGTTTCTCTTCCGGTGGCTTCAGACCCCACTTTCGAGTGCTATTGGAAGGTCCAGTGCTATTTTGAGAGGAAGGATGTTACGTATTTTAGGACACGAGCATTTGTTTTATTTGTTCCCCCATGCAGGAAAAATCCACCTATCCACATATATGCTTCTTTATCAAAACACTTTATGTATGATACCCTTCTGATTATATTTGATTTGGATATATATTGTGCAAGGTTCAAAAATTGCAGCAAAAGCTCTTGTTTATTTATTACTCTCACCACCATTCACACACATTCACTCAGATAGTCGGACATCATAGGGGATCCAAAGAACCCCCATCGTTCTAGATGCTTGCTAAATCTCCCTCCTATTCTAGGGGGAGTTCCTAGTATTGCCAACTCATTGTCTCCACCTTCTCACACTCCTTTGAGTGCCACTGTCTTGGGATCAACTTTGCTTAGTTCCACCTTACTTGGGTCCAATTCCCAAGGTCCACCTTCCACTCACTCTCCTTTACACATAAGCAGGGGGCCAACTTCCTCTCAAGGGTGACGTACAAACCCACCTAGTCCCCTCCAAGGGTCAGGTACTCAGAACACTCACACTATGGCCAGAACTAATCCTATGCCACCCCCCCCCCATGTGCCATATTTAGCCTCCCTCAACATACTAGATCTGACTAAACTCACCAATGATCCCATATTGCACAACCCCGCATGGCCTACAATGCCTAACAAACTCCCTTCAGACATCCCCAAGTTTGAAGGAAAAGCAGGAGATGATCCTGCCAACCATATCATGACATTTCACCTATGGTGTTCTTCGAACAACATCATGGATGATTCCATCCGATTAAGGTTATTTCAACATACACTCACTAGCCCATCCACCAAATGGTATGTCAAAGAAAAATTTGGGTCCCATGCGACTTTTCAATCCTTGACCAAAGCATTTTTGACCTTCTTTCAATTACCCATTCATCATGACAATGGCCTCAAACTACTCTCATTTTTCAAACAAACTGCCTCTACACATATTGTCGGCCACATCCACGAATGGTGTCAGTGATGTAGCCTCTGCAAAGCTGATGCTACCCCCCAAAAGTGTCTCAATTAGTTCCTGAAATCACTTATTTTCCTCCTTTCCAAATATGTAGACGCCACCTTCCCCCAGACTAAAGAGAATCCATTAGCAAGACCCAACATTTTGAACTCTTCTACGCCCAATCTAGATACCTATACACGGTACTCCCGGATGCCCCAAAACCTGTTCCATTTGGCCAAGACAAACCTGGGATGTCTCACTCATCAGACAAATTGATTGGTAACACTACACACGATAACCCACCGCCTCAACAACCACCCATGTATGGTTCACCTCAATATCTTCCAGCATTGGAGGAATCCCTTATTATCTTCCTCCACCTTATCAACAACCATACCCTGTTTCCCTGAATCCACCCATAAGTGGACCCCTGCCGACACCCCTAAACCACCCACCTATCCAACCAAGTGTCGGTACTCCCTCTACCTCAGCCTATACTCTAAGCACTAGTGAAAGCGCCACACCCTCCTATGTACCTTATGGAGCATCGCCTCAACATAATCCATACTTTCCATTTTATGGCCCCCCACATCCTATGGCTCCACCATAAGGACCACCACACGTTGGGGTTAATTTTTTTCAACCCTCTCCCATTCAACAATATAAAAATTTTGAACAGCTGAACATGGAAAATCCACCCCATTAATAAAAAAATACCAGAAAGAAAGGAAAAAATTGGAACAATAATAATCCAGGACCAGGTGGAAACCAGAACCAACCCTAGCAGAACCAGTCTTCCGGGGGCAACCAAAACTAGGGGAATCAAAACCAATAAGGGGGAAACATGATAGCGTCCACCCAGACACCTACCTCAGCAGGTCTTGCGCCTGACCTCCCGGTCTTAAGGATCGTTCTAAATTACCCTCGAGCCGGAGTGGCTCCTTTGATTCTCCCCTAGAATCCTTATTAATATTTGACCCACAGGTCTGTACTGCTCATTATAGCCCTTAGGCTTGAGTTCTTATCCATTCTCAATAGAAAATAACAATCAGGTTTCAGGGTTTTCCAATCCCAGATGTCACCAACACTTGCTTCCTCGAATCCCCAATCTACGATATCCCGATGCGCTTCCTTTTTTTTGCTTCAGCCCCTCCTGGCTATGCTCCTAGTTCACACGGGCCTTATATGACCACAATCCTATCTCTTATCGGGATTCAAGGTTTCAAGTGTCAATATGTATTGGGCCTCTTGTCCACGGGATTTTCGATTTCCCGACTCTTGATTTCCCGACAATTGACTTTTTCTTTCAGGGAATTTCTCGAAGGCTTCGATCTCGGCCACACGTCCTCAAGGATGGAAGGTCCTCACTACTCCTCACTATTTCACGATTCACGATTTCAAATGCTCCAGTTGCCTTGTCTTCAGGATTCGCGAAACGCCGAATCCTGATATGCCGATTTGGCTTCCCTGTCGAGATTTCCCCTGATAGCCTTGATTGTTGCCACGCGTCCTCAAGGATGGACGGTCTTGATTTTCTCTCGGGGTCTCTGCGGCTTCAATTTCCCGATGCCTCATTCTGATGAGATGATGTCAGTTGGGTCCAACATGGAGCTCTCCTCTTTGGGAAAATCGGACTTCGTGATTTTGAAATGCAATTTTTCCTCGTCTCCAGAACTCACGAAATGTCGATCCCCGACTCTCTTTTGATTTCTGACACGTGTCCCAAGTGGATAGACGGTTCAGATTGACCCTCAGGTTTTTGCCAACTGCAAAACCAAAACCCTTACCTATGTGAGTCCTGATGGCTGAAATTTCGATGGGCTTCCGATATCGCCCACGTGTCCCAACTGATGGACGGCTCTGATCGTCTACGGGGTTTTCAACATGGATTTTCCCTATCCTTTGGCCACATAACTTCTGATTTGCCGAATCCTGAAACTCCGATGGAGTCTTCCCTTTCGAGACTTTTCCCGAGATCTTAGATCTTCACCGCGTGTCCCCTCAAGATGGGCGATACCGTTTCAACCTCTGGATTTCGAGACTTTTGATGCCCCGATGACACAATTCCTTTGTCAACTTAGAACCCCGGTCTCCGAAATGTCGACGGGCTCTCGATGATTGCCACCTGTCCCCTCAAGATGGATGGATCAGATTGATTCCATGATTTTCACTATGAAAATTCCCGATCACTCATCCTCGTGACTCCCGATTTCACGAATGCCGAAATTCTGATGGCCACGCCTCTCGTCGGAACTTTCCTCCTCCCGTTCATGAAGCTTAAACTCCATGCAACTCCTGGTCAATCCAATGACTGACGGGTGTCTATGTGAAGATCCGGCGGTCCATGATCTCCTACGCTTGAACTCCGATGCGACTGTAACCTCCTCACTTCTCTGGAAAATATGACGACTGGCAGGATTTCGCTAATCCTCTCCACAAATTTCTGACCGTCGATCCCTTTCCCTTGGTGATTTATACAAAGGAAACATAGGACTCTTCCCTGGACTTGTCCTCTTGTGCTACAAACATTCGATGCCCCTATACGTTTTCAAAGGCTTTACTCTCCCTGGGCTTCTCACGACTTCAACCTCAAAGAGGATCCTTGCATGCACTCCTCGAGGTGACCTCCAACCACTCTCAGGTGTTATGTACTTCGACTCTGCGCACACCTGCAGCAACAATCCTTCAATATTTTGCTCAGGTTCGCAACCCTGAGACTCTCCTTAGCCTACACACTCCTTGCAAAGCTCTTGTGCCTAGTTGCACTCTGAGGAAATGAGAACGAGAGCTACCTCTCCTGAGATTTCAGAGACAACCCTCTGGACTCCTTGTCGATGCACTCCTTGCGGACAATTCAACTGCACTCCTTACAGGAATCTTGCTCAGACAGTGAAATAATTAAAACTCATTTCTTCTTCCTTCCAGACTTCAAACTCAAACCATGAAATCACATACACAGCATATAAAAGCAAATGTATACCAGGAAGCAAACATTCATGAGCATATCATTCAACATCAATACACAGAGAATAAACACAAAACCATGAATTTGAATCAACCTCTTTCTATTAATCCAAATATCAATACATGGGTGTTCTTACACAGCTCTCTGCTTCTCTTCTATGCTCCAATGCTTCTAACTATGTTACAACACACAATGAGGGTGTCTATATCCGTTTTCCCTCTACTCCTTCTAAAATTGTCTAATCTAATATTCAATTCTACCTACTTACATAAATGCCTTCTACCTACTATGGATGAGAGCGGATCGCTCAAGGTCCCATACAATGCATAAGTACACCTCTCCTTAACTATCACATTTAAGTTTGGCACATCCACTCTTCAAAAGTTTTTAAACAATTTAACATATGCTCAAAATGTGTGGCGCTTTCCCCCACGCTCGCTTGATGTTGATGATGCTCCTGCATCAAAAAAAAACAAACATCAAGGAAGGAACAACAACAATGTTAGGACCACCTTCCCTTGAGCCCTTTGCAGTGATTTTAGTCACTATACTCACCATTTCCCCCAAATCGCTGACTTTAAACTGATTAAAGATTCTTTGAATGGACCATGTCCCTTAGCACCGCCTGCACCTCAGCAAGCCCCACAAGCATATGTACAACAACCCCCCCCAGCTGTACTACAAAACTCCATCCCACACAAAGGGGTCATAAATACCCAACTAGACATGAAGCCTACCCCACCAAAGTTGGGACAGTATCCCAATACGGGCACCTCTGCCGATCGCACTATCCTCCTTACTAGTGAGGAAGAAGTCCTTCTGCAAACACGCATTTGTTAGTATAGCACACCCCCTGAATTCCCTCCCACTACCTTAGAAGCAATTCCAGTCACAACAGGACCCCCTCTCATAATTCCTCACCCTAATACTAAAACCTCCCTTCATATTCCTCACATCCCATTGCGTAGGAATGTCCACAATCCTCAAGCTAGGGAAGCTCATAATTACAGTTTGGTCGATGACATGGCACAATCCCCGGCTGTAATGTCAGTCTTAGAGGTCCTTCAAACTTGTCCCACCTAGCGGAAGTCCTTACTTTCTTCCCTGGGAGTAGTCAACCCGTTCGATACCCGACTCATCACATTTGACCTCGATAGTGAAGAACCTCACCTCCCTGCTCTTATTGCTTTTCAAATCCCTGTAAAAAATTGGAACATTACAGTTCACCGATGCATCATTGATGAAGGCACATCCACCTGTATCATGTCCAAATCTGTATGGTAGAAACTTGGTTCCCCCAAAATCATACCATCTTCCATTACCTTAAGAGCCTATGATGGTAGACCCTCATCCCCCGAAGGACTCTTCCAAAATGTCCTTGTCGAGCTCGGGGGAAAAACCGTTATGATTGAAATTGAGGTTATCAACACCCCGCTCAACTACAATATGTTGTTTGGCCATAGCTACATGTATGCTATGAAGGCCGTAGCCTCTTCTATATTCCGAACCATGATGTTTCCCCATAATGGAAATATCATTACCATCGATCAAGTAGCAAATTACGAGCCTAACCTTTCATCCAACATCGATGAAATCCTCCCTTTTATCCACACTAATCCCGATTCCTATCCACTCATTGAGATGGGCCCCAGAATATTCAAAGACCCATCCTTGCTAGGGACCTACCATAGAGCACCATCGCTCCTCCATCCCTCCGCACAAGTATGTGTCATATCCTCCAACAGAACAACAACTAAAACTAACCCCCCTTCCACCGAGGCCTCTTTCATCCCTGACATCCCACTAGTCGCAGAACTTCTCCCTCAGGAATCCCCTAGAACTAATTCAGCTTGACCCGTTCCTGATCTTCCCTAGCGCCAGATACCGGTTTGGGAAATAGTCCCCAAAGCCCTTACCCAAATCCCTTTTTTTTAACCCCCACCAAGTGTACAAGATTTCTAGGTTGCTGCAACACTTACCCTTCCTAATATGGTGTTGGCAATCCCAGTTTGGTATTTACATCCACCTGAGATGGTCCCTCAACCATCCCTCCCTCCCCAAACAGAAGGAATCCCGATGCAGATCCCCATACTCACTCCCACCATACCCCCTACACCCCCACTCACTAACCCCCCTGCTACAGATAGGGGCAGGCGAAAGAAGAAAGATCCCACAACTCCACTTCCCCCACACGTCCAACCTCCTTGTGCACTATGCGAGAAAGACAGACACCCCACCAACAAATGCCAATCTCTCCACGAGTTATGTAATCTCATCCAACTCCCTCGAACACCACCACTGCTCATCGCTTCCTCCAGTATTGCCGCTGTCTCACAGACCACAAGTAACAAAGGACTGTGAACCAAATTCACATGCATTGTCTATTCAGAATATGGCCATTACACACACCACTGTCCAACGTGATCTCAATTCCAACAGACACTAACAACTGTACGACAGAGATTTCAACAAACACCCACGTCAACTCTTGTCACTGACATCCATTATGTCACAACCTCAGTCAATGAATGCATGAGATGTCCTTTCTCTCTATGCGAATCACTTGACCATTTCACATATCAATATCCTAAGATCATTGAATACATGCATCGTCAATTGGCCCTATTCAAAATCATACCCCGCCTCCTCTGATAGACCCAATAAATACCCTTACCCCATTAATTGATATGGTTCATATATTCCCACTAGAACCTGATGTACTCCCTTATCCCCCCTGGTTCCTAGATGATTTATATGCGGAGTTACCCCCAAATCCCCCCAATTCTCCAATTCAGTTCCCCACGAACATTCTATGCCCGACTACCATTTTTAACCCACAATATATGGATATTTGGTTTATGTCAAGAAAACCATCGCAATCCACCTCCATCAATCCCCCTATGTCTTTATCAGAAGGAGATAACTCCACAGTGACAATCACCGAGATCACTCCTCTCGATCCCCTATATTCACGCCAGTTTCATTGTGATGAATATATCCTCGAGGAGTTAACTACCCCCGATTACCCATGGGATGCGCTCCACCATAGAGCGCTCTTTATTTCACAGGAAGCCTTCATGCCTCCTAACCAACACCCCATATACACAGTCGAAACCAAATATTTTCTCCCATCAGGGCATATAGATTGGTTCAATAACCCTATCCCTTCCCTCGACGCTTTCGAGGAAGGCAATATGGTGAATATATCCCCAACCATCAAAATATATATTTCCATCAAATCTAGAATTCTCGAGGAAATCACCATTGGCACTGCATGTTCTCCAGAAGAACTCACCACATACAAAGCTCTCTTCCAGGAATATCGAGACATTTTCACCTAGTCATACACAGAGATGCCTGGCCTTGATCCCTCTATTGTTGAACATCGCATAGACACCTGGCCTGATATCACACCCGTCCACCAAAAATAGTGACCGTTACACCCATCCAAAGAAGCAACTATCAAAGCCAAGATTGACAAACTACACACTGCAGGGTTCATTTACCCCATAGCCTATACGTCATGGGTCTCCAACCCTATCCCTGTTAACAAAAAATAGGGCACTATCCATGTCTGTATGGAATTTTGCGACCTCAATCACACCTGTCCCAATGAAAACTTTCCAACACCCTTCATCGACCAAATAATCGATGATTGCGCAGGTCACGAGGCTTTGTCCTTCATGGACGGTTTCTCTGGCTACAACCAAATCCAAATTCACCCCGCCGATCAGTACAAAACCGCATTCACAACCCCTTGGGGCACCTTTGTGTATCGTGTCATGCCATTCGACCTCAAGAATGTTGGTGCCACATTCCAACGGGCCATGACATGCATTTTTCACGATCTGGCTCATATCATCCTCGCATACTTAGATGACCTCACCGCCCGATCTAAGAAACTCACTCAGCATCTCGATGATCTACGAATCATCTTCCACAGGTGTCATCAGTACAATATCCACTTAAACCCCCTCAAGTGCGTATTCTGCATCACTTCTGGGCACCTTCTTGGGTTCATAGTTTCCCAATGTGGCATTACTATAGACCCCCTCAAAGTCCAAGCCATCACAGAAATTCCACCCCAACATAATTTACGCCAACTACAGAGCCTTCAAGGCAAAGCCAAATTTTTACGACGCTTTGTCCCATATTACACTACTCGTGCACATGGCTTCCTTCACTTACTTCATGATGACATCCCATTTCAATGGGATAAACATGCCCAAACCACTTTTGACGATATCAAAGAGGCTCTCTCCAACGCCCCGTTGATTAGTCCATCTGACTATAACCGTGATTATCTCCTCTATATATCAGCTTCAGCCATTTCAGTAGAGGGAGTGCTCGTCCAAATAGGGGATGATGCCCATGAGTATGTGATTTACTACATTAGTAAAAACCTTTCATGAACACCCTTGAAGTATAATCACGAAGAAAATCTATCTCTCATTGTTGTCCTCACAGTCCAGAAACTGCGCCATTACATCCTGCTTCGAACTACCAAAATTATCGCAGATTCCAACCCCATGCAATACTTACTCAGTCGTCAACAAATTAATGGTAAATTTACTCGATGGATCATCATCCTTCAGGAATACGATCTCGAATTTTCAACACCCAAGAGAAAGAAATCTCTCATCCTCGCCGAACTTATCATGGCTTTTCCTTCCGACACTACCAGTCCACCGGTCAATACCAACCTCCTCGATGAACATATTTTTTTTTCCCCTCAGATGACCCTTGGTATGGCGGTCTTCTTGTCTATCTACAAACATAAAAATTTGGAAACCACCTCTCCAGAGATGATCGTCAACATGTTTGTCACCAGGCAACTTGCTACCTCCTCATCAGGGACATCTTATATCAACGAGGAGTCAACACCATACTCCGTTGATGCTTAACTATTGAAACAGAGTCTTGAATGATTTCCACAACGACGCTTATGGAGGCCATCTCTCAGGGATGTCCACCACTCAAAAAATAATCCACGCAGGTTACTTTTGGCCTACATTATTTTATGACTGCATCCATGCCATGAAATGATGTGATAAATGCCATCTTTACACTAACAAAGCACGTGCACCACCTTCTCTTCTACACCCAGTCATCACCGCTGGTCCTTTTTGTAAATCCTTCAGGGAGACTTTATTCAGATTTCGAAAATCTATGCAGAGTTTGATTTCCCCAGTTTTCTTACGTGTAGGGACCAAATTAGAGACCCATTTGGAAAAACACAACAGAACTATGATTTTGGCATCACAGATTTTTTTGATTTCCTTTTCTATCAGAGGGAGAAACTTGGGATTTATCCTCCTAAGTTTCTCAATAAACGGTTTTTGGTCTTCTTTTATTGGAATCCTATGCTGTATGATGCTGGTATCATAAGCTTTCAAATCTTCATAGCCCCAGGCAAAGACATCTGAATATTCTTTGAACAACTCAATGTATTTGCGTTTTTTCTCTGGGGGTAATGATTTAGACAGTTTGACTATCCTAGGTTTCTCTTCAGTCCCTACATTACAGTCTTCTACCTCTTGCCCATGGGATTTGATTTTCGGTTTTTTGGCTACATCGTTAAAATCAAACAAGTCCTCTAAAGGAACTAGACCTCTAGGCAAAACATTTCTTTTCAAATGTAAAACCTCAGCATCGATTTCGTCATCGCCTAATTCTCCTGAATCTATACTATTTACACTATCGATTTCAAAATCAGAGCTATTTACATTTTCATCTTCGTTCTCTAAATCTATATTTGTACATTCAAAATCGTTTTTACACTACAGAAAGTCTTCGATTTGATCATCATTACCAAACACTTGCCATTACCTGATATTGTCGGGAACGTTTGGTCTGCATTTCACCTCAACGGTGTATGGACGAGTCGAGCGGAAAGGAATCTTACAGGTGGCTGCTGAAGTAGCCAATCCATCCGCCAGAATGTTTTGTCCCCTCGGCATTACCTGCAAGTCAACTTCAGTAAAACATCTCAAGGCATCAAGAACAACGTTCCTATAATCTCTAAGACGTGGGTGTTTCACAGCATACTCACCTTTGATTTGCTTGATTATCAATTCAGAGTCACCTCTTACCATTATTTGTTTAGCACCAACTCTTTTCAAAAGCTTCAGACTGAGCATCAGGGATTCATACTCAGCTATATTGTTAGTGCATTCGAAATTTAATTTGTAAGAATGGTTTTATGAATACCCGTTTCTGTGATTATATAGCCAGACTCCTACTCTAGCTCCTTCTTTGCTCACTGCTCCATCAAAATCCATGCTCCAGAAATCAACGGGTAACTCTTCAGTTATCATGTTCTTCATCCTTGCTACCTCAATGATTTCTTGGCCTTCGTCTTGACTAGATGTATCTTCCACCGGCTGAGTATCTTGTTCTCCCGTGTCACCATCATTGTACAAGATAAACGAATCCAAGTCGGAATGCGTAGAGTAGAGGGGATAATTGTGCGGTTTTTCTTGGCTACTGACCATGTACTTCATCAATGTTTCTCTATATAGCCTTCTTTGTTTCCCAAAAACTAGGATAGTGGCGTAAGACATATCTAGCTATAGGGTTCCTTTCAACTTATCCCCCCAAGATCGGGATAGAAACATTCCATACTTTGGTGGGATGTCTGCAACTACCACATCCATTACCATGCTCTTCGCAGGAATCTGAACCAAGGTGATGCATAGGTCCTTGATCAAACCAATACATCTAACTTTATTGGAGTCAGATGAGTGTAAATCCTTGTAAGGTTTGGTGACCTCCAGTCCCAGTTTCTCCATTACTGCTTTGGGCATCAGATTGTGGGAATCACCCGAATCCAGCATAGCATTATGCAAGATCAGGTCATGTATGTTTAGACTGATGTAAAAAGGAGAGACCTCACCAATATCATCTCGACCATCTACTTCAGGTCCGAAAATAAGTTCGGGTTGATCATCAGTAAGGTTCACAGTGTCTGAATGATTTGCTGATACAATGGTTAAGGCCTTCGTGCCTATGTCAAGTTCAATGGTCAGTGATTTAATCACCTGTGAACGATAAACATTTTTGTTCATCAACTTGGTAAGTGGTATGGGAATTTTTACTTTGGCCAATTCCCCCTCCTGGATGAAAGGTGTAGGAGCTCTGCCTTGGCTCGTCAATTCTGGTTTGTCCACCATATTCTTCTGTCCAGAAGTACTTGGTAGATTAACAGGTGAAACCTCGGGCTGTGACGGCCTTTTCATAATAGTAAGGTTTTTCTTCGCGGGAGCTTCGACAGTGCTCTTCTCAGGAATCTCCTCAGAAGCTACCTCAGAGGCCTTCTTAATTTCGACTAATTTCTTTGTTTCAACCATCTTTTTTGGGGAACTACCTTCTGTCTTTTTACTCCGCAGATTATACTGTCGGTGTACCTCCAAAATGGCATTTTCAAATGCCTGCTATTCTGCATCTTCATCTTCTTCACTTACTTTTGTTTGATTGATAAGAAAGATTTATTTGTCTTCTTGGGTAAGGAAAATAGCTTCGTTGTCGTGAATGCCCATGAGATTTATGTGAGTATCCTCCAGTTCTTCAATTACTTCCTCCCCCTCGTCAGCATAGTTTTCTTGTAGGGGAGGTCTGATATGCTGATCTGGACTCCTCTGCTCTCTTTGATCCCTAGGATCTCTCTGTCTAATTTGAGGAGGGTTTCTCCTAAAGTTAGGGTTTCGAACCTGAGGAGCTAGTGGATTTTCTCTCGGAGGATTTCTGCCTGACACAAAAAAATTCCCAAGTGGGCTCGGCCCTTCCTTTACCGCATCCACAAAAAATTCCCAAGTGGGCTCGGCCCCATATATTAAAAAATCCTCTATGGAAATCTGCTCCTAGTAAGTTTCCGACCAATGTTTGACATAGGGGAGAGCCTTAAGGACTGCAAAGGT
>JZKD02S0111264.1:2875914-2895816 GCA_000966675.3 Picea glauca
AAATGGCCCCGGAAGTTAAAACCTGCTAAAAATAGTAAATTGCCAAAATGGCCAAAAAACTGTTTTGAGCCATTTGGAAAAGGTGGGTGGCCACCGATATCCACCTGGATCACATGGGGTGCATGTAGTAGTAGGGAAATGTAAAGTCTTACCTATGGCTGCCTTTGTAGAGGGAGAGCTACACCTTGTCATAAATGTAATTGTTTCCTAGCTCATTCATTGCCTTTTACTCTTAGCTTTATTTGTTTTTATCTTTTTCTCTTGTGCTTCAAGGAAATAGTTGAGGGACACTTTCTTGGATTGATGACTAGAGGTAATAGAATTATCCACAAACATTTCACGGATATGAGAAGGTTGGCTCATGATGAAACCTCATTTCTCTTGGCTATGCCACCAAGATCCACTACCCTGGATTGGTGACTAGATAGGTGGTAGTGCCATACCACTACATGCCCATGGTCATAATAGGTTGGCTCATGATGAGACCTCCTATCCATCAACTAGTACCTTGAGTGTTTATGTTATCTTATGGGTCCTCTTTTCTTACTGAGAATATTTTCACTGCTTTCTTGGGGATACCTTGGTGAAGCATATTGAAGGTTTCAACAATGGATTTTAACTCTTGCCAGCTACTTTTACCCTCTAGGCCTTTAGACCCTTCTTCCCATGAGGTAAGGTACAACCCTTCCTAGTGTATCCAATCCCAATGCCCAAATAAGGATAGGGGATATGAAAGGAATAAATATGGAAAGTGGTAAGTATGCAGGGAATGAACAATGACTTTTCACCGATCCACCCAGTAGCAACCCATCCTAAAAGGAGATCAACTTACTAGGGAACCATGTCACCCTTCCAGGTATGAACGAGGCAAAGAGAATAATTTCCAAGCAAGCATCATGAAATGAAGAAGGATTTAATACAACATATTCAAATGCTTCAAAAATCAGAGTGATACATACCATGATACCTAGAATCATTACCTCATGGACCAAGACTCACCGCTACTTCAGGACTAGCCTCGTGTGATGGATATTGTTGCTGGTGGTAGTGGATTGCACTGAAGAAAAGAGGGGCCATGCTCAAGTCATTTGGCTCTCGGTACTCCATGTCTAGGACTCGTGGGCCTCGAGACGTGATCTCCTTAGTTATCCCTAGGCTAGTGGATAACATGGACCACACAATTTCCATTGTTTTTCATGTAATATTCTTACTCATAATATGCAGCAGAGAGGCATGGACCCTTGGTACTTGTAATTAATGGCACGATCCTTGTTTACATATTGGAAAATGACTCAGAGAAAGAGATCTTTGATTTGGCAATATCATGAAGAGTAGTTATTTATTGTCGAGTTGCTCCTTTGCAAAAAGATGGTGTGGTTGACCTTATAAAGAGTAGGAAAAATGACATGAAATTGGTCATTAGTGATGATGATAGATGTTGGAGTAGGTATTAGTAGTCAATAAAGACACAAGTTGTGATATCATCAGATTTTTCTATGGGACAGTTCAAGTTTTTTTTTTTAAACGGTTATTTCTAGAAGATACCCAAAGATTCGAAATCTTCTAGATAACTAGTAGAAATGTTATGCCAGTTGTTAGATAATATATAGGTGACAACATAAAATAACAAAGGTGTCAATTCAAACTCTTATTTCCAAGGTAACTAGGACAGTTAACCCAGGAGGTGTCGATCTCTCTCAAGGATCTTATCTCTACTATATTTTTAGAAAAGAAGTTCTAGATTTGAAAGCAGATTTTGAGGCAGCAATTGAGCAACCAATTCCAGAAGTGAAGGTAGTAAATCAACGTTAGAAGAAGTTAAAGAAATAGCAGAGGATCTCAAAAAAGGAGGGGAGTGTATTAGGAAATTCTTAGCAGAAAAGAGATTGTGTTTTTCAAGAAGAATGAGCCCAAGAGGCCAGTCTTTTGTAAATGTATGAGTCAGAGACCTTTCTTAAGGATTCGTGCCTTATTGTTTATGAACTTTGTTTTCCTTATGTTTATTGTATTGAGCTTCTTGATTTAATCAAACATGTTCTTGTTCCAGTGTAATTTTATTTACAATAGTGACTATTTGTTTTTTCCTAGTGTGAAATGAATGTATTTCTTAATGGTGAAAATATTTTATTGGTAATGACCTTTTCCAATTATGTTATGTTTTCAAATGTTGTTAGAAAATTTCATTTATGAACATCTCATTTATGGATTCATTCTTTAAAATACCCAAGTTTTAATATTCATTTTACATACTGGATTCCTAATCTTATGCCTAGTTTACCTTCATCATCTTAGATTGATAGAGATTGTTTTGTCCCTCTATTATGTTTGAGATTTAAATGTCTTCTTATTATTCCTCCACCTATCATTCACAACTTATATGCTTAGGTCAATGAGACTCCATACCCAACGAAAAGGCCTTTTGTTTAGAGTTCTATTGTTATTATTTTCAGTCGATTGTCATCTTATCTCGACCCACTCTGTTTATCATGTTCTTTATTACTTAAATATGTCATCTTGTACTTATTGTTAGAAATGTTTCTAAGTGAAAATGTGCAATGAGCATTCTTAAATCATATGAGAGAGCCCTCTCTGGTCCAAGAGTCATCTTGTGGCCTAAAGTTGGTTTAAATATGTCTCGGCATGGTTTCTAGACAACCAGGAACCATCTCAAGTTACAACATTATTTTTGGCATTGTTTCCAAGGACAAAGGTTTGAGATACTTTCCCCAGGGTTTTATGAAGATCATATCTAGTTCTTGAAGGTGAACATGGATCATAAACAGGTTGTGTGATTATTCACTCGAAGACTCCATTATGATTTCACTGGCGACTCCACTCTCTTTAAAGGTCAAGTTCTTTTGTTGTAAAGATCACTACAAGATATGATCCTTTTGATTTTCAAATGTAAAAGGTTTTCCTAATGTTATTCCTAGTACAAAAGACTGGGGAGACTATCTTCCAAGATTCAAATAAGATGATGATGATTTCCCTACATTACACTTGATAGATTTTCATAAGTGCATGAACCAACTGGGAATTTTTCATGAAGATGTGCTCATGAAAATGTTCACGATCTCTCTGGAAGGAGATGCTAGAGAATGGTACAAATATCTACCTCCTAGAAGTATTTCTTCTCTAAAAGAATTTTGTGAATTTTTTTATTATCACTATAGAAGAATTTCTAGAACTAAAATTCTTTTAGAGAACTGTTCCATTGAACAATTTCAGTTAGTTGTAGAGCATATAAAAAATTGTTCTTCTAGTAGTGAAGATAAAAAAGTTTTACTGATGATGATTGTGAACAAGAAGGTGATTCTGACGATATTCAAGAGTTTCCTCAAAAAACAAAATACAATTCATTCTCCTACTCCTATTATTCAGAGTCAAAATTTCATTGAGTAGGTAGTTACTTTTGATGAAGAAATCCATCCACCTACAAAGTTCATTTCAACACCAGTACTTTCTACGCTTCCCGTTGAAGAGGAAATTCCTCAAAATCCAATCTCTGTTTTTTAAGGTCAATTTTCAAAATCAGTATATTCAGGCATCTTCACAAATTTAGTGCTATACAATGAAGAAACTAGTGAAGAGTTTCATATAGAGGTTTTGTTTCCCTTTGTATCTTAAAGTACAAATGTTGGATCTCTAGAATATGTACTAGTGCAATAGCCTTACTTCATCAAAAAAATAGAGATCCCATAAATTGAGTTCATTGATCCATACAAAGAGGATAGATTTGTGGATGAAGGATGCATATCTTTTATAGTTGATCAAGAGGAGGTAATTTTTCATGTCTTTAAGATTCCATGGCAGTTTTTCTTGAGTCATCAACTGGAGCTAATTTTTATTTATCCCTTCACTTTAAGTATGGATTTAAGATGCACATTGGTTTTTAGTCATCCATACTTCTTTTTTCTTGGTTAACTATAAGTGGAAGGTATGATCATCTTAGCCATAAAATATTTTGTTGGCTTTATTGGAAATTTCATATTACTTGATGAGTGAACTTGTTGTTGATTAGAGTAGGAGACCAGTGTATATACATAAGCTATCCAGATGAGCATTTATTTTTTGTATGGTTTAATTTCAGTACTTAGAACAGTTTGCAGTTTAGCAATAGAGTGCTTTATTTTAAGTTTGCAGACAGTTTGTTCAGTTGTGAATTCAGAGGGTTTTCAAAGTAGGGTTGCACATAGAAAGTTCCAGCGCTGGCTTGGGGCATTTACAGGGTTTATAAAATCATAGGGTTATTGAGATGGAAAAAGGAATGATTTCAAGAATTGACAGTGAAGGAACATGGTCTAAAATTATTATGTGCCTCACATGGAGACACCATCCCCAGATGGTGCCTAAGTTATAACATGAATTTACATCGCCAAAATTTTGAAATATTGGAAAAATTTGCAATGACCTGCCTATCTCTTGTTATCTAGAAATTTCAATCCTTAGTCCAAATAAGTACTTGCTATGATATTCCTTTTCCTACTCATTGTTTTAGAAGCTTTATCTTGACCTAGGGTCTTTAGAGAAGTTATGCTTGTCTTTTTGTAATCATTGATGCTAAGTTTGGTTTTATCCCGAAATTAACGCTTTCTCGTTTCATCAATTTTTGTGTCTCGACCTTAGCTTAACTTTTTACGAAAAAAATTATCTTATGGCCAAGTCCTTGTTTTATCAAGTAAAACTTAAAATAATTATTTTTATTTATTAAGTCTATTAATTAAAGACTTAATTTTAATAATAATTAGAACCTAAAATTTTGTGTTTAAAATCCATGAGTATTACTAAATCAGAGGCTTCCTTCGACAGAGAATGAAGCTTGAAGATTGTTTCTTATCTCATGTGTCTGTCTCCTTCTTCTACTTGAACTTCTGCTTCTTACTACTCTCTGTAGAACCAATCCAACTCTCCTAGAAAAACCCAAGTAGATCCTTATGCGAACCCCACCTATGGCCTTATGTGAACCTTCCAGTAACTCCTAGCGAACCTTCGAACAACCCAACACCTAAAACTGCCCTTAGCAGCCACTTGCCTAGCGGGACTTACTACGAGTGCTATTAAGGACCTAAGAGAACCTTGACATAGCTACCTTCCGAGAACCTTATCTCCAGGGTGAGAGAAATTTATCTATCTTCTCGAGAGAACTTCAGCACAGAATCATTCAAGGAACACAGATTGCAATTGCAGGCAAGTAGAAACAAGAATCATAACATACGCACAATAAATTGACAATATTCAGAGAACATAATACGCTTGCAGAAGTATTCATATTAATAACAAAGAGATTGAAGCTTTGATGCCAGGGTATACAATAATGAGAAGGATGCTCAGAGCATAATTCTCTTACTCGCTCACATAACACACTTACAGACTTATGCAAAATTGCATACACACAGAATGACTCAAAATCTCAGACAGAAGGGAGCTTTAGAAAGACTTGGACAACTTACAGACTCAAAGACTTGAAATCCAAAAGACTCCTCCTCGAGAATGAGCTCCTCATATCCTTATATACAAATTTGAGGAGAAGGGAATCATTTCGATGATGAGACTCGATATGACTTTGGAACCTACATGTTTTCCACTAAATCTGGTTTATGGATTTGGCGGTAGCAATCGTGTAAGATTATTCCGACCAAATCAAAGCCTTTATTCTCCACTAAGAAAAGTAGATTCAATATTATATCTAATGGGGTAGTCATGCAATATTCCTCGACCATAAGACAAACATAAGATGACACTTATAGAGGAATCTTGGAAATGCGGGTCAAACCACACCAGAAGTTGGAGAAGTGCTCCAAGTTTCTAAGATACCTATTATTACACCAAGGTACTCATTATTACAAAGTGGATATTGGTTATGACAACCCACTAAACCCGAATGGCTCCATTGTCGGCCATTTAGACACGAATATACATGGATTACACTATGGAGGTTGGTATCGTCAACCCAGAGAAACCGACTGACACCATGGTCGACCAGTAAGACTCTATCCATTTTTAATCATTTTCAATATGGGCTGAGAATCTTTGAGGATAATTTAACGTATCCCATGATTTGGTATATATATTTCTTGCAATGAATGGTTGGCCATTTAGAATTTGAACAATGGTTTTTACCTTTACTGCCCATTGGAAATGATTTAATATAAAAAGGCATAATAGTTCTCCTTCGTTTGGTCCAATTTCAAAAAGATTCTGGATTGATTATAAAGGAGATATGGAATTTAGAATTCTTGGATCAATTACTCCTTTGTTTAAACCAAAATATTTCCACCAGTCTGCAAGACAAAGAGGTGTTCTTCCCAAAGTGGTTGTATTGACATTCCCGAATTTTACCAAAGTGAGAAACTCTTCTTGTTGAATAAAATTCCACCATAGCTCTTTATAAGATGGATAATTGAAATCTGTTTCTAGGAAATTTATGTTTGGATTTCTTTCAGGCCAATGGTATAATAATCTTGGTCTATTTAGGCATAAATATTGTTGATTATTACCCATATTGTCCCTAATATCCCAGATGAGATCAATATCATGGAATGTATATGTTAGAGCTTCTTGTGCTTCTACTTCCTTTTTAGTGGCTCTAGCAATTATAGGGGCTAGCACATTTGGAATTCTTCTTCCCCTTACCTCTGGTACTAAATTTGAATATGCAAGCTGAGTTGTTTGAGATAGAATTTTTGTACTTCTGAGTTCCCAGTGAGGTCTCCATTCAGACTCATAAGTTTCCCAGTTTAAAGAGTCAGGAATATTAACCAGTATTTATGTACCATTCCTGAGCTGTACGAAGATTATTAAGCAGAGGTTTTGTAGATGTTCTCTGCTTAAAAAGTCTGGAATATAATTATCATTACCTTTAATATGTTCAACAAAGAAATCAAAATTGTTGAACAAAGATTGCCATCTAGCAAATTTGGTGTCACCAGGAGATTTTATGTCTTTATTCAAGACCTTATTCATAGCAGCAACACCAGTTCTTAAAAGAAAATTTTTGTAAATGAGATAAATTTCAAATTTCTGGATAGCATTTAATGTTGCTTTAATTTCTTTACCTAAAGCTGAATAATTTTTCTCTGCTGCTTGCCAAAGACCAAAGGCAAACTGAATAATTTATTCTTTTTTCTTATTTCTGTCATTTCTAACCTGTTTAAGAATTGCTCCCCAACCAATGTTACTAGCATCTGTTTCAACTATTTTGGGAAGATCGTCATCAGAAATGTATAGTATAGGAAGATTTTTGGCCTTGGCTTTTATGTTACTAACTGCCTGAGAATGTGCTTCTGTCCAAGGACTGGGATCTTTTTTCAACCTGTCATTTAGTATTTTCCTATATTGGGCATAGCTTTTATAAAAATGACTGATGTAGTTTAGACTACCCAAGAACCTTTGTAACTGAGTTTTATCAATTATTTTGTCGTGAAATTTGTCAGCAAATTCTACAACATGTGTCTGTAGAGTAAGTTCCCCATTTCTTATTGCATGGCCTAGATATTTAATCTCTGTTTTGAATAATTTCAGTTTTTTCTTGGAAAATACTAGGCCTGCTTGCTTAACTATCTGTAGAAATTTCTTCAGATGTTTAAAATGTTGATCTACAGAGGATGAAAACACAAGTATGTCATCAATATATACAATGAGCCAGTCAAAGTAGGGCTTCAAAGTGTCATCCATAACCCTTTGAAATTTGTATGGTGCATTCTTTAAACCGAATGGAAAGACGTTCCATTCATAGTGTCCCGCTGGAACATTGAAGGTTGTTTTAAATTTGTCTTGTTCTTTAGTAGCCAGTTGCCAGAAACCTAATTTTAGATCAAATTTTGAAAACATCTTTGCACCAACAATTCTTGTAACCAAACTGGTTTTGTTTGGGATAGGGTATGTGTCATCAGCCAAGACTTTGTCCAAAGGCTTGTAATTTACAACTAGTCTGGGAATGCCTCTTACTTGCTCAGAATGTTTGTTCACATAAAACCCATAGCAATTCCAAGGACTAGTAGATTCTCTGATTAGTTCTTTTTTG
This sequence comes from Picea glauca, assembly GCA_000966675.3. NCBI lineage: Eukaryota > Viridiplantae > Streptophyta > Pinopsida > Pinales > Pinaceae > Picea > Picea glauca. The sequence goes on from JZKD02S0111264.1 coordinate 2,883,938, forward strand.
AGGAGACCCTTTATTTCTTCTGCACACAGTCTCTGATATTTAGCATTCATAGGAATGGCTCTGCTTTTGCAAGGTTTTCCTTGATAGTCTTCTTTGTATGGAAGAGAAACTTCATGTTTCTTCTGCTTCCAAAAGGCTGTAGGATTTTCTGATCACACTTGGTCAATAAATTCTTTCTTTAGTAGAAGATTTTTTTGTTGTATTAGGTTTTGGCTCAATTTTTCTTTTATCCTAATCCCAGCTTGATATTCCTTTAATTATTCAATCTTGAAGATTTTATTCCTACTGGTTTGTACCATATCTGAAGTTCTGGGAGTAGAAACAAAAGGCAGTTTTATAATGACCTTGTTATTTCCAGAAGGAATGCTGATAAAATATCTAGGCTTGTTATCTGCTAGCATAGTAGATTCATGAGGTTCAACGGCTGCAAGGAAAGGTGTTCCTAGAATGTAGGCTATAGGGATATCTGCTAGTAGGAATTTTAAATGCAGGCAGTAATTTTTGAAGTAAAGGATAGCTTCAGGGACCTGAAAAGATATTTCTATTGAGATATTTCTGAGTCCAAAAACACTTGCTTGAGTCCTTTGCCAGAAAGTCATAGGAATTATATCTTTCTTTAAAAGATTAAGATCAGATCCTGTATCTAACAATGTTTTCAAATGGAAAGGTCTTCCTTGAATTTTCAGATCAATAAGGATATGAAATTTTTGGTGTTGGATCTGGACAACTTGTTCGTATTTCTGTTCTGTCTTGCTTTCCTATTCTTTGATAAACTTTTTAAGTTTACCAATTTATTTTCCAAGATCTAGGATAGAAAGTGTCTGGATAGAACCACAAGCTAGTCTTGTTGTATGTGGATTTAAGACCTTTTTAGAGAAATTTCTTGGAATAGAAAATGTTCTTTGAATCTTCCATTCATAGAAAGAGATAAACATATCTTTTTAATCCATAAAAGCCTTCCATTCTTTGGATAGATTCACCTTTTCTTCATATGAACTATTTTCAGCAAAATCTTTTGCATTTGGATGGGTGAAGAGATCCCAATTTAGCATATCTTTCATCCAATCAGATTTCACTCTGTATTTGTTGCAGCCCATCATTAAAGAAATAAATTTTTTGATTTCAGGAGAAGATGGTCTTTTAAAATCTTCAGGGATATTGACTTGGCATCTCCTGTCGATTTATGTACAAGGATTCATCTGTACAACAAGAAAATGTGGTTCATGAGGGAAAGGAAAGTTAGAACACTGTGGATGTGGATGGGGTTCCCTTGCAGTAGTATGTGGGGGTGGAAGGTTTGTTTGTGGGTTTTGGTTGGCATGTTCTAAATTTAATTGATCATATTCTTTGAATGTAGAAAGAGTAGATAGAGTGACCAATTTTCCACAATCTAAACATTGTACTACAAAAGGAACATGACCAATAGAATTTGCTAAAGAGTGGAGTGAGGGATGCAAATATAAAGATGAGTTAGAAGATGAAGAGGAAACTGATGAGTTGTTTCTTGATAGAGATCTTTGAGGGAAAGAGATGACTGTAGAGGATGCATATTATTTTATTTGAGTAGAAGTGATGGATCTTGGGATGGGGGCTTTTGGTGTATCTATGACCCAATATATAGGGAAAGAAAGTTTTTCCCATATTATGGTTTGGTGTTCCATTTTTTGGCTCAAGGGGTCTATCAAAACGAGGGTACTAGATTGTGAGGTACGAATAGGGGTATGCAGGGTTGCGGGATACAAAGTGTTTGTGTGTCTAAAAAATCCCCTAGTTTGCATGGATATGTTTGTCCTAGATTGACACATATCAAACCCAATAGTTCTGATTTGTAGTTTTAGTATATTCCCAAGATTCTCATCGAAAGTATATACAGAGAAGTTTGGAAAACAATCAAAGTAAACATGACCATTTGAAAGAGGTGCTACAATTCCTGCTATCAAAGAATCAATAAATTTGTTGTGTGTCATGTCCCTGACTGTACATAGGGCATAGGCATCAATTCCTTTGTGGACCAGGGGACTAATTCCAACTCTGATACATCCAAAATGTAAATAGTTGGCTCCATGTTTTTTGGCTTCATTTTGGACTTCTTTGACATTTATGAAGGGAATAGTCTAGCTGACATCACTATTTTGTTGTATTATTCTAATTGATTCTTTTACTATAACTCTCGAGATAGCCTTAAGATACAACATATTTATATCTTTATAAACTTGGTTGGGAGAGATAGCAGGTAATTTCCAGGTATCTTGTGGTTGAGTTTCAACCTCTTCAATACTGGCATAATTCAGACTATGAGATCTGTTATTTGCAAACATAGATTCTAAACTACTAATAGATTCTCTTCTGGGAGTACTTTGATCTTCATCATTTCGAATTCCCCGGAAAGAGACTGAAGAATCCATTTTTTATTTAGGAGAGAATACTATAACTGCACAGAAAAGTAGGGCGTTTAATCTTAGTCCTCTACTCCGGAGAGAGAAGATTTCAGATAGGCTCCTGGCCGACTGCTCAGGCAGAGACTAGTAACTCTTTCAGGAAGTCGCAGAAGTGGAAACCTTGTCTTTCAAAGGCTCGAGACTTCTGATACAACTTCAAAGAGAGTCGCAAGAGTGGAAACCATGTCTTTCAAAGGCCCAAGACTCTTGATATGCTATGGATTCTTTTATTAACACACTTTATCACACAACAACACTAAAATAAACTTAAAAGAGTGATATATCTGTTATCATACCCGACGCGAAAATGGCTTCATGGTATCAGAGCCATGAAGCCATTTTCACGCCGGGTATGATAACAGATCTCTCACTCTGTTAAGTTTATTTTAGCGTCGTTGTGTGATAAAGTGTGTTGATAAAAGAATCTAGAGTCGTATCAAGAGTCTCGGGCCTTTGAAAGACGAGGTTTCCACTCTTGTGACTCTCTATGAAGCTGTATCAGAAGTCTCGAGCCTTTGAAAGACAAGGTTTCCACTTCTGCGACTTCCTGAAAGAGTTACTAGTCTCTGCCTGAGCAATTGGCCAGGAGCCTATCTGAAATATTCTCTCTCCGAAGTAGAGGACTAAGATTAAACGACCTGCTTTTCTGTGCAGTTATAGTATTCTCTCCTAAATAAAAAATGGATTCTTCTTCAGTCTGTTTTAGATCTGTACATAATTATGTAGAAAGTTTTGCATCTACTTCTCAGTCTCAGCTATTTTTGAAGATTCATTATATGCCTACAATAGAGACTCTAGATCCAAGACTACAAGACATTTATAAAGGCATGAGACCCCCTGGAACACCAAAGTATGGGTTGGGATACATTGAGCAGTGTGATCAGGTTATTCCTGATTGCATATTTTCAAACCCTTTACCTAAAAGTATGCAAAGGCCTTCAATAGATGAAATACACAAATTTCATTCTATAATAAAAGGGTGTCCCAAGGGATTCATCGAAGAAGCTTGCATAAAAAAGATGTTAAAATGGGATTTGTTTACAAATCCTAAAACAAATGACTTCAATATTTCTACATCTAATGAAGAAAAAACAAAACTGTCAAAAAATTGGCAGACTTATCTCTCAAAAAATAACACTTGGATTTCCTTCTATGAATGGAGGAAATTAGATCAGAAGATTGAAGTCCAAATGATGGAAGGAGTTTTTGAAACACCTCCAAAACACAAATGGAAAAGTCTAGAAGGATAGACTATTGAATCAAATTCAAATTTTCCCCCATTCAAGGGAATTTTCCTTGAAGATAACAACAGACAAGTAAAAACAATACCTCTATTGTTTTCTGATGAAGTCACCCAACTGACAGGTGTTGACAGAAGAGTCCAGTTTTTAGCAGAACAATTGAACTAGACAAACACTGCCTTAAGAGGCATGGCCACTTACACATTTGTGATAAATGATTATGCTAGACGTGGACAAATCAGAGATCTACAAGTCTCCACAAATACTATAGTCCACTCTGTGAATGAAATTCAAGACAAAGTCACAGATGTCAAAGAAAAATTAGATTCTGCTCTAATAGAGATATCTTCTAAATCTAGAGAATCCAAAAGAAATCATGAGGAGCTAATGGAAGGATTAGGATAAGCTTTCTATAATATGGGAAAGTCATTATTAGACATCAAACAGAAGGATAGTGTCCCTGAAAAACCTATCCATGACCCTTATATCCTTCCAAATCATCCAATATCAATTTTGTCTCCTGTGTATAAACCTTCTGAGACAAAAATAGAAAAGAAATTTCCTCATCATTTCCCTCCCGAAAAGGATACACCAGAATCTTCCTCTTCAAAAGAAAACCTTTCACTGGTATCCATTCAAAATCCTTCTTATGAAAATCTCCCTCACCATGTGAGTATACCTCCAGCACCAGACCTCTTGGGAAAAGGTAAATTACCTGAAAGTCAAACATTTGCAGAAGATTGGTTCCAAGAATGGAACATTGATAGTCTATCTGTTGGAAAGATGAGACAAATGATTGACATAATGTATGTTTCATACAAGGTTATATGTATGAAAGGTAAGTCATAAGTTGAAGCATGCAAGTCAATTATCCAGTGTTTTACTGGAACTTTGAGAAAATGGTAAGAAGTAATTTCTTCTCCAATTATGATTGCAAAAATGGAGGTAGAAGTTCTGAGAGATGAACAGGGAGATATAGTTTACCACATTGATTGGACTCCTCACAACAACATTATAGGAGCCCTTACTACTGCAATTCTTGAACATTGGTGTGGTACTGAAGCTAATTTAGCATATAAACATGAACTAATCCTTATGAATATGAAATGCAGAAAGATGTCTGAATATGAAGAATTTCATAAGGATTGGACTCAAAGAATTTTTGAGGTTCAAGATAGTTAGAACCTTCTTTGGAAACAAGTTTACTTAGCAACAATACCTAGTAAATTTGTTGAGTATCTAAAGATGCAGGAAGTCTTCAAACTTCCTTATGAGATGTACACATGGGGAGAGATTTATTCTCTCATTACTAAAGCCTTAGTAGGGTTGTGTGTAAATATGAAAGTTCACAACTCTGTAAATAAGTTATCTCATTTTCTTGATAGAAAATCAATCTGTGAGAAGTATGGTTTATATATTTCAGGCCCTGTAAAAAGAAACAAAAAAAATAAAAAAGTAAGGTACAGGTACAAATACAGACCCAAAACACATTACTATGAGCCTGGGGATATTAAATTGAGATCTCACTCCCATCAGGCTAGACAATAAGTACAGTGTTGGATCTGTGGAAAAGTTGGACACATTGCACATAACTATCTAGAGAACAAGGCATCTAGAATGTCAAAAGGTAAATATTTTGAACAGAAAGCCAAAGAAGCCCAGGCTAGTAAACAATTAGCCTTAATATTACACTGCAACAGATGTGGGGCAAATAATCATGAAACAAACCAGTTCCCACACAATCCTTTCCAAAAAAGAGATAAAGTACATCTGCTGCAACAAGGATGTTATTCATAATATACTAGTGCTTTTGAGTTTGACTATAGCTCAGAAGAAGAAGTTTTGATGAATCAGGATTACAGTTGTAAAAATCCTAATTTTTTCTCCTGTCAAGATAGTTCAGAAAGTTCTGAGTCTGAATCAGAACCAGATCTCCGAAAAAAGATAAAAATTTGCATGTTTAGTAATGTGGGAGACCAAGAAGCACAGATGTTGTCACAAATCAAGGCCTTACCAGAAGGTGATATGAAGAATTCGCTTCTTGAAACATTTTTGAAAATAGTCAAAACAGAACAAAGGTCAAGGAATGTTGAATCCTCCAGAAGAGAACCTTTGTTTTTAGAAGCTTCTTTTGATAAAAAAAACAAAAACTTTTATCAAATATAATAAAGAAGCAAAACTACAGAATACTTCAGTAACAAATCTAGCCAGAGAAATGATTCTTTTGAGAAAAGAAGTTACTAAGTTAAAAGAAAAATTGAAAAAAATGGAAGAAGAGTCTGAATATAATTTCAAAATAGACTCTTGGGCAAGACAAGAAATCAGAGAAATCAAGGATCAATTGGATTCCAGACCACCACCTCTGGAGGATGCACCTTTTGAAAATCCAAAATCCTCAGCTCAACTCCAAGGGCTAGCAACAATGAAGATCTTGCCCATTAGATTTCAGAAGTATCAGGTAAAGATAAAGCTAGAAATCAATTCTAAAATCTTTCATTTGAATGCATTATTAGATACAGGCTCAGATATGAATTTAGTGCATAAATATTTGATTCCCCATAAATACTGGTTTCTTAGTAGCTACTCTGCTATAGGTCTAGGGAATATGTCTATAGATATGGATTTTGAAATTCCAAAAGGAATTCTATTGTTTGATGAATATGCACTAGGAATGAAATTATTATTAGCAGAATTACCAGTCGACTGCGTCCTAGGAACTCCATTCCTATCTACAATAGAGCCACATGGCTCTTCTCAAACTTCCAAAGGTGATCCTGGATATTTTATCACCTTACCAAGTATTAATGGCCATCCACCAGAGAAGGAAACTTTGGCCTTTATTTATAAATAACATGCTCAAGTTGCTTACTATTCAAAGAGTATGGTAATAATAAATACTTGGAATGACCATAGAAATTCTCCAGCCACTGAATACATGGATGATAACACTAGCTAGGAAATATATTGTGAAAATTGGGTGCCTCAATGGCAGCTGAGATGGTTTGAAGGAGTAGAGTTTGGTTTACTAGGATTTTCAAGAAATACCATCATTCATGTTATTCAACCACAACATGTGATAGGCCAAATGCACCAGGCATCCACTATTGTAGCCAGGAAAAAGTTGGTATAAATGGGAAACTTAACCAGGATCAGATCTGTAAACAAAAACTGGTTTTGTCAACAAACACAAACATGGAACCAAACTCCGGCATCGAACTTTTTCCAGATCAACAGGATGAGATATTTGCAATCATGGCCACAACAGGATCCAAATCAAACATTATTTCAAATAAATTATTTTCAATATAAAGCAATGTGGGATAATGCTTGTTTATGGACTGACAGGTACAGGTACTATTACTGTATGATCAAGTTTTCAGTTCAGTTCTCTTCATTTCCTGAACTAGACTGGCTCTTACATTGGTGGAAAAGGTTTGGCTTGAATTCCAGTGCTATACATCCGGATGTAATTGAAACTGCTAGAATGTTTCTATTCCCTCACATAAATTTCCCAAATACTGTTTATAATCTCGAGCAGATTTCTGAAAGTGATTACAAAATGATTTTTGTCATAGAAAGGCATCCATGGGTCATCAGGACACGGTATGTCCTACAACAAGATGAAGATAGCAATGAGGATCTTGAAATGCACCATGAAATCTACACCCAACACTGGGATCCAGATCGCTTTCAACATTTTCATGATCAACCAGTGGAATAATGATGCAGGCCTCACTGGCCGAAAAATAGTGCCAGTCGGTTTCCGTGGGTTGACGACACCAACCTCCACAATGTACTACATGTCTATTCATGTCTAAATGGCCGACAGTGGTGCCATTCAGGTTTAGTGGGTTGACGTAACCAATATCCACTTTGTAATAAATTAATAATGGGCATCTTGGAAACTTGGAGAACTTCTCCAACTTTTGGCGTGGTTTGACCCGCATTTCCACAATTGGATTTCCTTCTATGAATGGAGGAAATTAGATTAGAAAATTGAATTCCAGATGATGGAAGGAGGTTCTGAAACACCTCCAAAACACAAATGGAAAATTCTAGAAGGACAGACTGTTGAATCAAATTCGAATTTTCCCCCATTCAAGGGCATTGTCCTTGAAGATAACAATAGACAAGTAAAAGCAGTACCTCTACTGCTTTCTTATGAAGTCACCCAATTGACGGGTGTTGAAAGAAGAGTTCAGTCTTTAGAAGAACAATTGAACTAGACAAACACTGCCTTAAGAGGCATGGCCACTTACACATTTGTGACAAATGATTATGCTAGACGTGGACAAATCAGAGATCTACAAGTCTCCACAAATACTATGAATTCAAAGAAAAGAATTCAAAGAAAAGAATTCAAAGAAAAGAAAAAAGAAAGGTACAAGTACAGATACAGACCCAAAACACATTACTATGAGCCTGAGGATATTAAATTGAGATCTCACTCCCATAAGGCTAGACAACAAGTACAGTGTTGGATATGTGGAAAAGATGGACACATTGCACATAACTGTCCAGAGAACAAGGTATCTAGGATGTCAAAAGGTAAATAATTTGAACAGAAAGCCAAAGAAGCCCAGTCTAGTAAACAATTAGCCTTAAGATTACACTGCAACATATGTGGGGAAAATAATCATGAAGCAAACCAGTGCCCACACAATCCTTTCCCAAAAAAAGAAGAAGTACATATACTACAACAAGGATGTTGTTCAGAATCTACTAGTGCTTTTAAGTTTAACTATAGCTCAGAAGAAGAAGTTTTGATGAATCAGGATTGCAGTTGTAAAAATCCTAATTTTTGCTGCTGTCAAGATAGTTCACAAAGTTCTGAGTCTGAATCAGAACCAGATCTCCAACAAAATATAAAAATTTGCATGTTTAGTAATGTGGGAGACCAAGAAGCACATATGTTGGCACAAATCAAGGCCTTAATAGAAGATGATATGAAGAACTCGCTTCTTCAAACATTTTTGAAAACAGTCAAAACATAACAAAGGTCAAGGAATGTTGAATCCTCCAGAAGAGAACCTTTGTTTTTAGAAGCTTCTTTTGATATAAACACAAAAACTTTTATCAAATATAATAAAGAAGCAAAACTACAGAATACTTCAGTAACAAATCTAGCCAGAGAAATGATTCTTTTGAGAAAAGAAGTTACTAAGTTAAAAGAAAAATTGAAAAAAATGGAAGAAGAGTCTGAATATAATTTCAAAATAGACTCTTGGGCAAGACAAGAAATCAGAGAAATCAAGGATCAATTGGATTCCAGACCACCACCTCTGGAGGATGCACCTTTTGAAAATCCAAAATCCTCAGCTCAACTCCAAGGGCTAGCAACAATGAAGATCTTTCCCATTAGATTTCAGAAGTATCAGGTAAAGATAAAGCTATAAATCAATTCTAAAATCTTTCATTTGAATGAATTATTAGATACAGGCTCAGATATGAATTTAGTGCATAAATATTTGATTCCCCATAAATACTGGTTTCCTAGTAGCTACTCTGCTATAGGTCTGGGGAATATATATACATATATGGATTTTGAAATTCCCAAAGGAATTCTATTGTTTAATGAATATGCACTAGGAATGAAATTCTTATTAGCAGAATTACCAGTCGACTGCATCCTAGGAACTCCGTTCCTATCTGCAGTAGAGCCACATGGCTCTTCTCAAACTTCCAAAGGTGATCCTGGATATTTTATCACCTTACCAAGTATTAATGGTCATCCACCAAAGAAGAAAACTTTGACCTTTATTTCTAAATCACATGCTCAAGTTGCTTACTATTCAAAGAGTATGGTAATAATAAATACTTGGGATGACTATAGAAATGCTCCAACAACTAAATACCTGGATGATAACACTAGATGGGAAATATATTGTGAAAATTGGGTGCCTCAATGGCAGTTGAGATGGTCTGAAAGAGTAGAGTTTGGTTTACTAGGATTTTCAAGAAATACCAGAATTCATGTTATTCCGCCACAACATGTGATAGGCCAGATGCATCAGGCATCCACTATTGCAGCCAGGCAAAAGTTGGTAGAAATGGGAGACTTAACCAGGATCAGATCTGCAAACAGAAACTGGTTTTGTCAAAAAACACAAACATGGAACCAAACTCCAGCATGGAACTTTTTCCAGATCAACAGGATGAGAGATTTACAGTCATGGCCACAACAGGATCCAAATCAAACATTATTTCAAATAAATTATTTTCAATATAAAGCAATGTGGGATAATGTTTGTTTATGGACTGACAGGTATAGGTACTATTACTGTATGATCAAGTTTTCAGTTTAGTTCTCTTCATTTCTTGAACCAGACTGGCTCTTAGATTGGTGGAAAAGGTTTGTCTTGAATTCCAGTGCTATACATCCGGATGTAATTGACACTGCCAAAATGTTTCTATTCCCTCACAGAAATTTCCCAAATACTGTTTATAATCTCGAGCAGATTTTTGAAAGTGATTACAAAATGATTTTTGTCAGAGAAAGGCATCCATGGGTCATCAGAACACGGTATGTCCTTCAACAAGATGAAGATAGCAATTAGGATCCTGAAATGTACCGTGAAATCTACACCCAACACTAGGATCCAGATCGCTTTCGACATTTTCATGATCAACTAGTGGAATAATGATGCATGTCTCACCGGTCGACAAACGGTGCTAGTCGGTTTCCATGGGTTGACGATACCAACCTCCACAATGTACTACATGTCTATTCATGTCTAAATGGTCGACAGTGGTGACATTCGGGTTTAGTGGGTTGACGTAACCAATATCCACTTTGTAATAAATTAATAATGGGCATCTTGGAAACTTGGAGCACTTATCCAACTTTTGGTGTGGTTTGACCCGCATTTCCAAGATTCCTTTCTACGTGTCATATTTAGTATGTTTTCTGGTCGGGGAATCTTGCACGACAACCCCATCAGATATTTAATAGGATTTACTTTTCCTTATTGGAGAATAAAGGCTTTGATTTGGTCGGAAGAATCTTACACGATTACTACCGCCAAATCTATAAAGCAGATTTAGTGGAAGACATGTAGGGTCTGAAGTCATGTCGAGTCTCATCATCAAAATGATTCCTTCCTCCACAAATTTGTATATAAGGAGATGAGGAGCTCATTCTCGGGGAGGATTTTTTTGGATTTCAAGTCTTTGAGTCTGTAAGTTGTCTGAGTCTTTCTAAAGCTCCCTTCTATCTGAGCTTTTGAGTCATTCTGTGTGTATGCAATTCTGCATAAGTCTGTAAGTGTGTTGTGTGAGTGAGTAAGAGCATTCTTATTTGAGCATCCTTCTCATTATTGTATACCCTGGCATCAGAGCTTCAAGCTCTCTGTTATTAATATAAAGACTTCCGCAAGCGTATTATGTTCTCTGAATATTGTCTCTTTATTGTGTGTATGTTATGATTCTCGTTTCTACTTGCCTGCAATTGCAATTTGTGTTCCTTGAACGATTCTATGCCGAAGTTCTCTCGAGAAGATAGATAAAGTTCTCTCACCATGGAGATAAGGTTCTCAGAAGGTAGCTGTGCCAAGGTTCTCTTAGGTCCTGAATAGAACTCGTAGTAAGTCTCGCTAGGTAGGTGGCCCCTAAGGGAAGTTTTAGGTGTTGGGTTGTTCGAAGGTTTGCTAGGAGTTACTGGAAGGTTCACACAAGGCCAGAGGTGGGGTTCACATAAGGATTTACTTGGGTTTCTCTAGGAGAGTTGGATTTGTTCTACAGAGAGTAGCAAGAAGTAGAAGGTCAAGTAGCAGAAGGAGATAGACTCATGAGACAAGCAACAATATTCAAGTTTCATTCTCCATCAGAGGAAGCCTCTGATTTTAAAAATGGTATTGGGAAGATCGTCATCAGAAATGCATAGTATAGGAAGATTTTTGGCCTTGGTGTTTGCACCCAATTCGTCACTGTGTGAGAAAATTATGAGTGCTTACATGCCCATTTGGGCTCTGCTAGGCATGCCAGCTGTAAGGTAAAAGGTTAGAAAGAAAAACATCAAAGCAATAAACAAAAACTAAACTAAATTTAATAAAAACTAAAAGCATGTGAGAAAATGAAAAATAGAGGCAAATGGACCAATATCACCAATGTATAAGTTGATCTGTTGATGAAATCCAAAGATACACAAAGAAGAAAGGGGACTTGGGTCCCTCCTTTCTCCAATGGAAGGCTCTTGAGGCCC
>JZKD02S0111264.1:2914427-2948691 GCA_000966675.3 Picea glauca
TGACTGTACATAGGGCATAGGCATCAATTCCTTTGTGGACCAGGGGACTAATTCCAACTCTGACACATCCAAAATGTAAATAGTTGGTTCCATGTTTTTTGGCTTCATTTTGGACTTCTTTGACATTTATTAAGGGAATAGTCTAGATGACATCACTATTTTGTTGTATTCTGCTGACTGATTCTTTTACTATAACACTCGAGACAGCCTTAAGGTGAAACATATTTGGATATTTATAAACTTGGCTGGGAGAGATAGTAGGTAATTTCCAGGTAGCTTGTGGCTGAGTTTCAACCTCTTCAATACTGGCATAATTCAGACTATGAGATCTATTATTTGCAAACATAGATTCTAAACTACTAACAAATTCTCTTCCGGGAGTACTTTGTTCTTCAACATTTTGAATTTCTCGGAAAGAGACTGAAGAATCCATTTGTTATTTAGGAGAGAATACTATAACTACACAGAAAAGTATGGCATTTAATCTTAGTCCTCTACTCCGGAGAGAGAAGATTTCAGATAGGCTCATGGCCGACTACTTAGGAAGAGACTAGTAACTCTTTCAAGAAGTTGCAGAAGTGGAAACCTTGTCTTTCAAAGGCCTGAGACTTCTGATACGGCTTCAAAGAGAGTCACAAGAGTGGAAACCTTGTCTTTCAAAGGCTCGAGACTCTTGATACGGCTCTGGATTCTTTTATTAACACACTTGATCACAAAGGAACACTAAAATAAACTTAACAGAGCAAGAGATCTGTTAACATACCCGTCGTGAAAAATGGCTTCATGGCTCTGATACCATTTGTAAAATCAGAGGCTTCCTTCGACGGAGAATGAAGCTTGAAGATTGTTGCTTGTCTCATGCATCTGTCTCCTTCTGCTACTTGACCTTCTGCTTCTTGCTACTCTCTATAGAACCAATCCATCTCTCCGAGCGAATCCCAAGCAAATCCTTATGCGAACCCCAACTCTGGACTTATGTGAACCTTCTAGTAACTCCTAGCGAACCTTCAAACATCCCAACACCTAAAACTGCCCTTAGCGGCCACCTGCCTAGCGGGACTTACTACGAGTGTTATTCAGGACCTAAGAGAACCTCGGCACAGCTACCTTCTGAGAACCTTATCTCCAAGGTGAGAGAACTTTATCTATCTTCTTGAGAGAACTTCATCACAAAATCATTCAAGGAACACAGATTGCAATTGCAGGCAAGTAGAAACAAGAATCATAACATACGCACAATAAAAAGACAATATTCAGAGAACATAATACGCTTGTGGAAGTATTTATATTAATAACAGAGATCTTGAAGCTCTGGTGCCAGGGTATACAATAATGAGCAGGATGCTCAGAGAAAAATGCTCTTACTCACTCACACAACACACTTACAGATTTATGCAGAATTGAATACACATAGAATGACTCAAAAGCTCAAACAGAAGGGAGCTTTAGAAAGACTCGGACAACTTACAGACTCAAAGACTTGAACTCCAAAAAACTCCTCCCCCAGAATGAGCTCCTCATTTCCTTATATACAAATTTGTGGAGGAAGGGATCATTTCGATGATGAGACTCAACATGACTTCAGACCCTACATGTCTTCCACTAAATCTGCTTTATAGATTTGGCGGTAGTAATCGTGTAAGATTCTTTCGACCAAATCAAAGCATTTATTCTCCACTAAGGAAAAGTAAATCCTATTACAGATCTGACAGTGTAGTCGTGCAAGATTCCCCAACCAGAAAACATACTAAATATGACACGTAGAAAGGAATCTTGGAAATTCGGGTCAAACCATGCCAAAAGTTGGAGAAGTGCTCCAACTTTCCAAGATGCCCATTATTAATTTATTACAAAGTGGATATTGGTTACATCAACCCACTAAACCTGAATGGCGCAACTGTTGGCCATTTAGACATGAATAGACATGTAGTACATTGTGGAGGTTGGTATCGTCAACCCACGAAAATCGACTGGCACCATTTGTCGGCCAGTGAGACATGCATCATTATTCCACTGGTTGATCATGAAAATGTCGAAAGCGATCTGGATCCCAGTGTTGGGTGTAGATTTCATGGTACATTTGATGATCCTCATTGCTATATTCATCTTGTTGTAGGACATACCATGTCCTGATGACCCATGGATGCCTTTCTCTGACAAAAAGCATTTTGTAATCACTTTCAGAAATCTGCTCGAGATTACAAACAATATTTGGGAAATTTCTGTGAGGGAATATAAACATTATGGCGGTGTCAATTACATCTAGATGTATAGCACTGGAATTCGAGCCAAACCTTTTCCACCAATCTAAGAGCTAGTCTGGTTCAGGAAATGAAGAGAACTGAACTCAAAACTTGATCATACAGTAATAGTACATGTACCTGTCAGTCCATAAACAAACATTATCACACATTGCTTTATATTGAAAATAATTTATTTGAAATAATGTTTGTTTTGGATCCTGTTGTGGCCATGACTGTAAATCTCTCATCTTGTTGATCTGGAAAAAGTTCCATGCTGGAGTTTGGTTCCATGTTTGTTTTTATTGACAAAACCAGTTTCTGTTTGTAGATATGATCCTGGTTAAGTCTCCCATTTCTACCAACTTTTGCCTGGATGCAATAGTGGATGTCTGATGCATCTGGCCTATCACATGTGGCAGAATAAAATGAATGCTGGTATTTCTTGAAAATCCTGGTAAACCAAACTCTACTCCTTCAGGCCATCTCAACTGCCATTGAGGCACCCAATTTTCACAATATATTTCCCAGCTAGTGTTATCATCCAGGTATTCAGTGGCTGGAGCATTTCTATAGTCATCCCAAGTATTTATTATTACCATACTCTTTGAACAGTATGCAACTTGAGCATGTGATTTAGAAATAAAGGCCAAATTTTTCTTCTTTGATGGATGGCCATTAATACTTGGTAAGGTGATCAAATGTCCAAGATCACCTTTGGAAGTTTGAGAAGAGCCATGTGGCTCTACTGCAGATAGGAATGGAGTTCCTAGGATGCAATCGACTAGTAATTTTGCTAATAAGAATTTCATTTCTAGTGCATATTCATCAAACAATAGAATTCCTTTGGGAATTTCGAAATCCATATATGTAGATATATTCCCCGGACCTATAGCAGAGTAGCTACTAGGAAACCAGTATTTATGGGGAATCAAATATTTATGCACTAAATTCATATCTGAGCCTGTATATAATAATGCATTCAAATGAAAGATTTCAAAATTGATTTCTAGCTTTATCTTTACCTGATACTTCTGAAATCTAATGGGAAAGATCTTCATTGTTGTTAGCCCTTGGAGTTGAGTTTAGGATTTTGGATTTTCAAAAGGTGCATCCTCCAAAGGTGGTGGTCTGGAATCCAATTGATCACTGTTTTCTCTGATTTCTTGTCTTACCCAAGAGTCTATTTTGAAATTATATTCAGACTCTTCTTCCATGTTTTTCGATTTTTCTTTTAACTTAGTAACTTCTTTTCTCAAAAGAATCATTTCTCTGGCTAGATCTGTTACTGAAGTATTCTGCAGTTTTGCTTCTTTATTATATTTGATAAAAAAAAAATTGTTTTTATCAAAAGAAGATTCTAAAAACAAAGGTTATCTTCTGGAGGATTCAACATTCCTTGACCTTTGTTCTGTTTTGGTTGTTTTAAAAAATGTTTCAAGAAGTGAATTCTTCATATCACCTTCTGGTAAGGCCTTGATTTGTGCCAACATCTATGCTTCTTGGTCTCCCACATTACTAAAGATGAAAATTTGTATCTTTTTCAAGGATCTGGTTCTGATTCAGACTCAGAACTTTCTGAACTATCTTGACAGGACAAAAAATTAGGATTTTTACAATTGCAATCCCGATTCATCAAAACTTCTTCTTCTGAGCTATAGTCAAACTCAGTAGCACTAGTAGATTCTGAACAACATCCTTGTTGCAATAGATGTACTTCTTCTCTTTTTGGGAAAGGATTGTGTGGGCACTGGTTTGTTTCAAGATTATCTGCCCCACATCTTTTGCAGTGTAATCTTAAGGCTAATTGTTTACTAGCCTGGGATTTTTTGGCTTTCTGTTCAGAATATTTACCTGTTGACATCCTAAATGCCTTGTTCCTCTGAACAGTTATGTGCAATGTGTCCAGATTTTCCTTAGATCCAACACTGTACTTGTTGTCTATCCTGATGGGAGTGAGATCTCAATTTAATATCCTCAGGCTCATAGTAATGTGTTTTGGGTCTGTATCTGTACTTTTACCTTTCTTTTTTCTTTTCTTTGAATTCTTTTTTCTTTTTTCTCTTTCTTTTTACAGGGCCTGAAATATATAAACCATACTTATCACAGATTGATTTTCTATCAGGCAAATGAGATAACTTATTTACAGAGTTGTGAACTTTAATATTTACACACAACCCTACTAAGGCTTTAGAAATGAGAGAATAAATCTCTCCCCATGTGTACATCTCATAAGGAAGTTTGAAGACTTCCTGCATCTTCATATACTCAACAAATTTACTAGGTATTGTTGTTAAGTAAATTTGTTTGTAGAGAAGGTTCTGACTGTCTTGAACCTCAAAAACTCTTTGAGTCCAATCCTTATGAAATTCTTCATATTCAGAAATCTTTATGCATTTCATATTCATAAGGATTAGTTCATGTTTATCTGCTAACTCAACTTCAGTACCACACCAATGTTCAAGAATTGTAGTAGTAAGGGCTCCTATCATGTTGTTGTGAGGAGTCCCATCAATGTGGTAAACTATATCTCCTTGTTCATCTCTCAGAACTTCTGCCTCCATTTTTGCAATCATACCTGGAGAAGAAATTACTTCCCACCATTTTCTCAAAGTTCCAGTAAAGCACTAGATAATTGACTTGCATGCTTCAACTTCTAAGTTACCCTTCATACACATAACCTTGTATGAAACATACATTATGTCAATCATCTATCTGATCTGTCCAATAGATAGACTATCAATGTTCCATTCTTGGAACCAATATTCTGCAAATGTTTGGCTTTCAGGTAATTTCCCTTTTCCCAAGAGGTCTGGTGCTGGAGGTCTACTCACATGGTGAGGGAGATTTTCATAAGAAGTATTTTGAATGGATACCATTGAAAGGTTTTCTTTTGAAGAGGAATATTTTGGTGTATCCTTTTCGGGAGGGTAATGATGAGGAAATTTCTTTTCTATTTTTGTCTTAGAAGGTTTATACACAGGAGACAAAATTGATATTGGATGATTTGGAAGGATAAAAGGGTCAGGGATAGGTTTGTCAAGGACACTATCCTTCTGTTTGATGTCTAATAATGACTTTCCCATATTAGAGAAAGCTTCTCCTAATCCTTCCATCAGCTCCTCATGATTTCTTTTGCATTCTCTAGATTTAGAAGATATCTCTGTTAGAGAAAAATCCAATTTTTCTTTAACATCTATGACTTTGTCTTGAATTTCATTCACAGAGTGGAATATAGTATTTGTGGAGACTTGTAGATCTCTGATTTTTCCACGTCTAGGATAATCATTTGTCACAAATTTGTAAGTGGCCATGCCTCTTAAAGAAGTGTTTCTCCAGTTCAATTGTTCTGCTAAAGACTGGACTCTTTTGTCAACACCCATCAGTTGGGTGACTTCATCAGAAAGCAGTAGAGGTACTCCTTTTACTTGTCTATTGTTATCTTCAAGGACAATGCCCTTGAATGGGGGAAAAGTCGAATTTGATTCAACAGTCTGTCCTTATAGACTTTTCCATTTGTGTTTTGGAGGTGTTTCAGAACCTCCTTCCATCATCTGGACTTCAATCTTCTGATCTAATTTCCTCCATTCATAGAAGGAAATCCAAGTGTTATTTTCTGAGATATAAGTCTGCCAATTTTTTGACAGTTTTTCTTTCTCTTCATTAGATGTACAAATATTGAAGTCATTTGTTTCAGGATTTGTAAACAAATCCCAGTTTAACATCTTTTTGATCCAAGCTTCTTCGATGGATCCCTTGGGAAACCCTTTTATTACAGAATGAAATTTGTGTATTTCATCTATTGAAGGCCTTTGCATATTTTCAGGTAAAGGGTTTGAAAATCTGCAATCAGGAATAACCTAATCACACTGCTCAATGTATCCTAACCCATACTTTGGTGTTCCAGGGGATCTCATGCCTTTATAAATGTCTTGTAGTCTTGGATCTAGAGTCTCTATTGTAGGCATATAATCAATCATCAAACATAGCTAATACTCAAAATTAGATGCAGAACTTTCTACACAATTATGTACAGATCTAAAATAGACTGAAGAAAAATCCATTTGTTATTTAGGAGAGAATACTATAACTGCATAGAAAAGTAGGGCATTTAATCTTAGTCCTCTACTCCAGAGAGAGAAGATTTCAGATAGGCTTCTAGCCGACTGCTCAGGCAAATACTAGTAACTCTTTCAGGAAGTCATAGAAGTGGAAACCTTGTCTTTCAAAGGCCCGAGACTTATGATACGGCTTCAAAGAGAGTCGCAAGAGTGGAAACCTTGTCTTTCAAAGGCCTGAGACTCTTGATACGGCTCTGAATTCTTTTATTAACACACTTTATCACACAACAACGCTAAAATAAACTTAACAGAGCGAGAGATCTGTTATCATTATCAAGCATTGTTATGTGACTTACTATTCCTATCCTAAGTTGAAAATATTTCAAATCATGTGTCAGAGCTCAGCGCCAACGCATAGTCAAATATAGCCACATTTTTTGTCTTTGGGCAAGCGAAGATCCAATGGCTGATAAAATTGAAAAATCGATGGCTTATGTTCATTGCAGCCTCCCTAATATGTATAAATTTTAATAAGGAGGGAGGGGGTCGTGAAAATTAACTAGGGTTTGATCTCAAATGACATGGAAACACCATATGAATTGTGCCCCCCTGGTGGTTTTCAAAACTACAGAAGCCACCCCCCACAATGAATATGAGAATAACGTGTGGTATGACGGTTTAGTGGCTCAATGCACGTGGATGGTATAATGAAATTATAAGTCTAGGTAAAGGTTTTACGTAGTAGACCAAGCCCAATATATACATCCAAGAAAGAAACTATAGTTATCACATCTATTGCAATTTCTCCAATATCATTGTTTTGATCGTCAAACCCCTGTCGAAGATCTTATTATCAAAGTTTCTTGATAGCCATGAGTTTGCCCAATGTACCTCTTGCCAATTTTCTTGCGGGACATTTTCACATGCTGATTTCTGATGTTCCTTCCTTGGGTTTTTCTTTCAGTACACAACATATATGGAAAGTTATCAGATAGAACAAATACCTTGACTTTCCTACTCACAAGGTTATTGTTGCAAATGTTCGTTAAGAAGAGATTGCTAATGAAAATCATGCTAAATTGGCATCTAATGAAGATTGGTCTAGAAAGAGGAATCTACAAATCCTTTAGTAATTTTTTGATCATGTGGCTACAACTAGCATCAATAAAAAAAATCAGTTATACAAATGGGTGCTCCATGATAATGGTTCAAGAGAGTTGCAGTATGAATGTGGCCATCATGGTCATATTCTTGCTCTTTATGTTCAATCTCATGGAGATTTTACTATAGTTGGTGATTTGATGAAATCAATCTCTTTTTCGATATACAAGCTTGAGAAGGGAGTTATTAAAGAAAGATCTCATGATTTGAATGTCATCCCTTGACATTATGGATGATGGAAAAGCCCTGGAACTTTTGCACCATTTGATGGAGTACCTCTTGGAATATGTCAGTTCCAAGGCTGCCTATTAGTTGGAATCAGACAAGCATTGAGAATAAATGACTTTGGAAAAAGGAAATTGTTGAGGAAATGTGAGAATGATTGTGTTCCTCATTGGTCAACTTCCTCAAAACATATATGGCAGACTCATGTGCTTACAAAAGAGGAATACCATGCAGTAGACCCAAACATGCCACGATATGGAGACACAACTACCCCTCTTGGTGCTCACAATTACACTTACTTTCATATTGTTTGGGACTTGATCGACATGCTTGATGCCCTTGGTGTGGACAAGGAATTTGTAGTTGGCCATGATTGAAGCTCTAAGGTTGCTTCACACCTTTTTCTTTTTCATCCAAATAGAGTGACAACATTGGCAAATTTGAGTGTTTTCCTTCAGCTACATGACCCTACAACAAAGCCAACTGCGAATATGGAAATTTTTATGGGGAATGTTGTTGTATGTGTCGATTCCATGAGCCTAGAAGAGCATAAGAATAATTTGCATGTTATGCTTGTGAAACAATTCTGAAAAAAGTTTCTATTGACAACTAGAATAGACATGTTCACTGCATCTCCAAACAAGGTACAGATCAATTTTGATATTCCTATATTTGAAGGTCAAATAAATGCGGATGTTGTAGACAAATGGTTAAACCTTTTAGAAGGGTATTTTTTTGTCCATAACTTTTTCGATTGAGAAAAGATTACATTTGTGCTCCTTAAGGTTGCCCCCCATGCCAAAGATTGGTGGGAGACTTTCTGTGAGAAAAAGGAAATAGAGGGATCTACATTATTTGTAGTCACACCCACTTGGGGTTCTTTCATGGATGTTATTAAGGAACAATACTAGCATGTTGGAATTTATGACGACTTTTATACAAGATGGACCACACTACGATGGGAAAGGGACCAAACAGTGCTAGATTTCACCAATGTCTTCCATACCTTACACACCAATATAGGTATCAAATACTTTGAGTGAAATCTGGTGCTCAGTATCGTGACGATCTCCATAGATACATCCATACATAAATGGATTTTTTGGACATCTCATCCTTGGGAGAGAGCTATCAATATGATGTCAAAATCGAGCATAATCTTAAATAAAAGACACGATAGTTTGGGTCTACAAACCCATCACAGCGAAAGCAGGGAAAAGGTGGCCCCAACCTACAGAAAAAAGGGCAAATCAAGGATGAACAACCTCAAGACAACTAGTCTAAACCGAAAACAAAGAAGGACAATGGGAAGACAAAGAAAGACACCAGGAAGTAGTGTGAGTTCCATAAGATCCCTTGCCATAACATCGTTGAATGTCGCTCAAAGCATTCATTGGTGGCCAAGATGAAATCCTTTGAATCAGATGAACCCAATGCCATCATTGATACCACCAAGGTCCAACCCAGTGAACTTGAGGAACCATAGGAAGGTGAGTGACTCTTTCATTCACATATGTGGGTGAAGGGGACACTGTTGCAATTCATAGTTGATAGGGGTAGCCAAAAGAACCTCATCTTAGTGGAGGCTATTAAGTGGTTGGCTCTATCAACAACACTACACCCACAACCATACACCATTGGATGGCTCTGCCAAGGGACCAATATCTGTGGCAGCCAACAATGTCACCTACCCTACAACATCAGGCCCTTCAAAGATAATTTATTGTGTGATGTCGCCCCCCTTGAAGTTTGTGATGTTCTCTTGGTCCAACCTTATTTATGGAAACGTCATGTTGTATATGAGTCTAGGCCTCATAGTGTTATTATTACTTTGGACAGGAAATTGTATAGGATACCCGAGGTATTCCCACCTACTGTTATTTCCTTCATCTTTGCCAAGCAATGTAGGTGTTGATATTATGGTATATGCGAGAGGTATTAACCTCCACATGTAACCCTGACAAGAATAGAATATTATGGGAAGCAAGAATAAACCCCAAAGCATTGGAAATAACCCTAGAAGACAAGTCGGCTAATGGAAATATTTATTAATTTTTTAGCCTCCAGAATGAGAAGCTGGCCTAGACAGCTAAGGAGAAGTAGTATAAATATAGGACACCAGAGCTCATTTGACACACACAGCTCGCAACTACATAAATGTAAGAGTGTGCACTACATAAACTAAGTTAGTGCACAAGTCTGGAGAGTAGTTGCAGTTGCAACTACTACAACCTATATTCTCGGCTTAGGATTGGACTTTCTATTGGTTATGGTTTGGAATTTTTGTCATGTGTGCTATCTCTAGAGAGAGATAAGCTACATTGATTGGCTATTAGGCCTACGGTTTTCTTCTAGAACTATTCTCTGTCAAGGTTAAGGTGCTCAGGGGTGGATTCCGCCTATGGTTGGGTGACAATATTGTTATATTATCTATGGTTAAACGAGCACACCTATTATTTCTAACAGGTTATGGGCCCACACTATATTCAAATAGTCTAACCATTGGAAGATAGATTGGCAGGATTTTCTCAGTTATAGTTGCAGTTGCAGTCATGTTTTATTCCAACAACAAAACTCTAACCCTCTTGTTGAGGCACCTTAAGTGAAGAGATTGAACTAATTTTTGGATAGCCTAGTGTGCCCTAACCCAGTGCACCTCCTAGTACTCTCAACAAGCTAAGATGCCAAGTTTGAGTTTTTGGTCAAAGTCAAAGGTTGACCAACTCAAATCCAAAGGTTGACCAAGTCAAAGCAGTCATGACTTACTCTATGAAGTCAGAAAATAAGTTAGAAGGGGCTTCTAACTTCAGAGCATGGAAAACAAGGATTGACCTCATCCTTGCCAAGAATAAAGTGTTGGATATCGTGAAAGGAAAGATCGTGGAACCACAGTTTGAAGAAGGAAAAGAGCAGGAACCTCAAAACATTGTAGTTATGGAAAAGTTCAAAGACAACGATATCAATGCCATGAGTATCATAGTGGACTCTATAAAAGACCACTTGATACCCTACATCTCTCATCTTGACTCATCTAAGAAGATGTATGATGCCCTAACTAATCTCTTCTCAGTCAGAAACATTGGACAAGTAATGAGTCTGAAGAATGAGCTTCGTGACATGAAAATGAATGATGATGAAAGCATAACATCATACTTTGTGAAAATATATCAGTTAAGAGATCAACTAAAATCTATTGAAGAAATCATTTCAGAGAAGGAACTGGTAAATATAGTACTCAATGGTCTTCCCAAGACATGGGATGCATTTTCCGCAAGCATGAACACAATACAAGATTATCCCACATTTGAAGAACTCTGGACCTGTTGTGCACAAGAAGAATCAAGGATTAATGCAAAACAGAAACCCCAAAAGAAATACGATGATCAAGCTTTCACACCAAGGTTCACGAATTTCAGGAATAAGAATAAGTTTGGCTCAAGGAAGAAACGAAATCAAGAAAATGATATGTCAAAGATACAATGCTTCAATTGTCGAAAATATGGTCACTACAGGAACCATTGTCCTGAGTTAATAAAAAGGAAGGAAATAGACGAAGCAACAATTGTCAAAGAAAGGGAACCCTCAAAGAAAGTCAAGAAGGATAAAACAAACTTCTTCTTCTAAGTCAAGGTAACAATATTCATCAAAGCTCTTGTATATACCATGTTTACATAGTTCCTGTACATATCATGTATATCTATTTCTTAAAATAAAATATGTTCAAGGAAAACAATACCTATGGAAGAATAAAAGGATAAGGATTGTTATTACGATGACTACAAGTCAAGCAATACACATGAAAAAGATGAAGTATGTTGACAATCTTTGGTAACAATTCATGTGGAAGCTATTATATAAGTAAAAACTACCAGATAAGCCGAAATCAGAATCAAACCTGAAGAGACCCAGAAGAAGTCAAAACAGAAAGAAGTCAACAATCAAGAGGAAATTAGAAAAAGACTCGTGACACTTTGCAAAAGGCAATAAGGATGGAGACAGAAGCGTGGCCTCTCTTAGACGGAGGGAGTTGATTACATAACTCCAAAAGAAGAGCATGCATTCATATATGAAGCAATGATTAGGAGGGATACAATCCTAAATAATACGATCCATCAAGGATTATGAAATGTTTATCAGTGTTCCCTTTAAAAGTAGCAGCCATGATAAGCAGTGTGTGTTAAGAAGAAGTCTTCTTCGAAAAGAAGCCTCAAAGTATCCTTGGTTGTCCATAAACATCCATGATATTATGATGAAAGGAATAAGTTGGAATCTTCATGGCATGGGATATATAGAAGACTCCATGGAACCAAGAGCTAAAGTGAAACATGAGGAAGAACATGAAGATTCCAAGAAAGAAAGAAAATCCAGAACAACCAGTTATTATACCGAGAATCACAAGACTACCAGCTTGGTTTGAACCCACTAGAAGCAAAGAAGAAGAAGAAATGGAAGTTATGATGAATAACAAAAAAAAAATGTGAAAAAGGGTTATGAATGAAAGCATTGCAAGATTCAGAACTAGAGGTTCTTCCCGAAGGAGGAGAAGACTATGATAACAGCTTGTTCCCGTAAACCAGATATGCCTCTATCTGATCTATTATCTCTCTTGCAATATCCATGGATTGAAGTTTACATCAATTGGTTGTAAAAGACTATTCTCCCAATAGATCATTTGAGGAAGAATCTTATGTAAATAAATCTCAAGGTTTTGAGGTATACCATAAAGAGACCCATGTATGCAGATATAAGAAGACCTTGTATGGATTCAAACAACTTGATGCAGAGTATCACATATACAATAGAGGCATGCTGAAAATTTTCTATGACAAATACAGAGTATCATAATAGTTACTCGGAAGTTTGGGATGATGGATTTCTAATCCATGACAAACTCTCATGATGACAAAAGAAGTGCTACTTGGATATGTTTTAGTTTGAGCCTTGCCACGATGTCATGAGCTAGCAAGAAACATAAGTGTTGAATTCGACCATGATATATATTGTAATGATTAGATCTACATGAAGCCTTCAGAGAAAACCAATGTTCCATAATAGACCAAAGTACATTGAGATCAAGAATTACATTCTCCTTGATAAAGTCCAGAAAAGAGAAGTGGTTCTCCAATATATCTCCACATATGAGCAGATAGCAGATATTTTGGTAAGACATATGTCCAAGATGAAAATTTTGCAAGCTGGGGTTTGTGGAGATGACTTCCTTATTGAAAAAGGAAGATATTACTCCCAGGTTGGGAGGGAGCACTGATGCGTTATTGATTTATGGACAGACATTTTTCAAACTTTTTCAGTTTGAAAAATGGTCTAGGATGATCAGTTCCTTTCAAGTTCGTAAAGTGGTTTGAGATTTATGAAGGACAAGCATTTTCCATTTTGGAAAATGGTCCAGATCGGATAGTCATTTTCATAATGAAAATGGTTCAATAGATTGTTGATGTATCATAGATGACGATTACCCTTGTGGCCAATGTGGGGGAATGTTCTATGAAAATCATTCTTCTTAGCAGTCACTTTGAGTAGTGGTCAAGTAGAATGGTCTACTTCGTCGAGCAGTCATTCTTTCTAAGTTCACAGTTGTGAGAAGTTCGAAGAATGGTGAATTTTGGAGGTTGGTGCAGGACAGTCATTTCTATTAGGAAATGCTCTGGATAGTCATTCTCTAGGGAAAACTCATTCTCTCCAGGTTGCACTATGTTTAGTGTTGTATAAATGGCCCAATTAGGTGAATGGTCCAAGTTCAACAATGAGGGATGGGCATTCCCTAGGGTAGACTCATTCTATCTAGGTTGCACTATGTTTAGTGCCGGAGGTATGGCCTAGTTAGGTGAATGGTCCAGGCTCAGAAATCAAGAACAATTATTATTCTATGCTTGAGAAGACTAGTCTAGATAGCCCATGGTTGATTTTTTACTTTTTGAGGGCAGATGCTCTTCCAAATATCACAGATGTGAGTGGATGAATGGCCTAGATGACTCAGTTTATATCATGATATTGTTTTTATGCAGGTTGATATCAGATGATATGATTTCTATGGATATTGTATGTGTCTGGACAATATATGTATTCTACTATGGTGGATGCGTTCCATTGGTTATGGCTATGTGTCATTGATTAAGTAGGTGTGTGCTACTTGGTGTGGTTGTGTACCACTGGATAGTAGTTGTGTACTACTATGGATAGACACAGTTGGGTTCTATTGAATGACATTGTTATTATTGCCATGTAGACTATCAGTAGTGTTAAAAATTATTATCGGCTAGATGGATGGTCAATGTACTGATGGACAAACATTCTCCTGACGAAAAATGGTCCAGGACATTTATTCTTCTAGGACATATGTCTGGATTAGAAGAATATTCCTTGTAGCCCATGGCGTGGATTCGAGCATCTGTTGGAATAGTTATTCTTCTAGGACATATGTTCAGATTAGAAGAATGGTTCTTTTATCACTCTATGGAGTGAGTGACTTATTCAATATCATGCCTGATTACTTAGATGGAGTATGGTTTTGAGAGATGATGAAGTTGATGTTGTCAAATGATACTGATAGTGATGATGGTGCTCATGATCTAATCATGAGATAGCATGTATGGCTATGATGATGCTACCGGTTGAATGGTATGTTTTTTCTCAAGACCATTTCTTTCAATACCTCCCTAGCTAGGAGGGAGTGTTGATATTATGGTATTTGGGGGAGGTATTAACCTCCACGTGTAACCTTGACAAGAATAGAATATTTCGGGAAGCAAGAAGAAACCCTAAATCATTGTACACAACCTTAGAAGACAAGTCGGCTAAAAGAAATATTTAATATTGAGTTTTTAGCCTCCAGAATGAGAAGTCGACCCAGATAGCTAAGGAGAAGTAGTATAAATATAGGATGCCAAAGCTCATTTGACACACACAACTCACAACTGCAGAAATGTAAGAGTGTGCACTGTAGAAACTGAGTTAGTGCACAAGTCTAGAAAGTAGATGCAACTGCAACTACTGCAACCTGTATTCTCAGTTTATGCTTGGACTTTCTATTGGTTATGGTTTGGAATTTCTGTCATGTGTGCTAGCTTTGGAGAGAGGTACTCTACATTGATTGGCTATTAGGCCTGGGGTTTTCTTCTGGAAATATTCTATGTCAAGTTTAAGGTGCTCGGGGGTGGCTTGGGCCTATGGTTGGATGAAAATATTGCTATATTGTCTATGGTTAAATGAGCACACCTATTATTTCTAACAAGAGGAAGGTAATCTCTCAAACCGGGAATTTTTTCTTCTTTGTGGTTCATGCTCAATGTGAGCAGAAGGTTCCGCTCATGGAAGAATACAAAGACATCTTCTCCTCACCCACTAGGGTACCTTTGCATTGACAGTTCAAGCACTCAATCAATATGACCCCTGGCACATTTCTACCCAATGGGCCAGTCTATCGTCACTCTCTATCATAAAATGAGAAAATCAAGTGCCATATCCAAGAGCTGCTCGAAAAGGGGCACATCTGACCAAGCTCATCACCTTGTGTAAGACCAAATGTGCTTGTGCAGAAGAAAGACAAGACCTGGTGACTTTGCATTGATTACTGAAAATCACAGTTAGGAACCGATACCAAATTCCCCGAATTGATGATCTCAAGGGGGAAAAATATTTCAGTAATATTTATCTGAAGTCTAGCTACCACCAGTTCCCCATAGAGCAGATCGATGTATGGAACACTAACTTCAATTCCAAAGAAGGTCTTTTTGAATGGTTGGTCATGCCCTTTGGCTTGAAAAATTCCTCAACAACTTTCATGAGGATGACAGATGATATATTGTGGCCATTAACCAATTCTTTTGTGGTGATGTATTTGGATGATATCCTCATCTTCAACAAGATTTGGTCAGAACACTTGTAGCATATTCAGCAGGTTATGCACACTTTGTGGCAACACAAGCTATATACAAATTTGGAAAACTACTCCTTTGGCATGAAGAGGGTCCAATACCTAGGATACATTGTTGATAAGCATGGGGTGCATGTCGATCCAACCAATATCTAGGTCATCCATGATTGGCCAGCCCCGACCACAATCACTGAGCTTCATAGTTTCTTAGACCTTTCCAATTTCTATCACAAGTTCATGTTGGGATTCTCCCACATTGCATGGAACCTTAGCCACATGACCAAGGGTTGTGGTAAGGAAAAAATTGTGTGGGTCCAGTCGCAACAAAAATCCTTCGATGATTTGAAATATCACTTGTACTCAACCCCATTGCTCTCATTACCCAACCTGCAACAACCTTTTGAGATTGAGACAGATGCTTCAGACTATATTGTGGGCACAATTCTCCCTCAGCATGGACATCTCGTGGCCTATCATAGTGAGACACTATCAGATATTGTCCGTAAGTACCCCACTTATGACAAAGAAATGTTGTAACACCATGTTTCCCCCAGTTTGTAATTATAACTATATTGGCCAGGGAACTATGGAAAACTCAAAGGTGTGAATGTTTAATTTGATGGACCTTTATATAAAAGTTCAATGAATGTAAATTATGTTATTTTAATATAAAATGGATACGTGTTGCATGACTTCTAGAAAGGGGATGTGCTGAGAGAGACCATGAATGTTATGAAAAGGTGGCAGAGGGGACCAAGAATGGTTGTGTTAACCTCCACCGAACCAGTACCTTGCTCAATTTAAATGCTCATATCAGAACAACCCTCTGACCCAGGAATGAATTACAGTCAATATGGTAGGTGGGAAGACCTCCTCAAGACTTAATGAGGGGATGGGGCAGACTTCCCATATGAAAGGTTTCCAGACCTGACCACATACTGGGAATTCGAGCCACATGCAATATTGTTGAGAAAGGAAAGAAAGGAAGTGTGGTGAGAAGAGGAAGACCTGCAAAAAAAAAAAAAGTGCAGACATGAGGGCCAAAGCTCTCAGGTCCAAGGAAGGACTAAGAACAAGGGAAGTGATTTTTGATCCCAGAAAATAGAGACTGAGCTGGGAGAAGGAGACTAACATTCATCCCTATCTACTTTTGTGTCGGGAGAAGGAGAGTAACCTTCATCCCTATCTATTTATGTATTGGGAGAAGGATATTAAACTTCGTCCCTAACTTTCATTGAGCTGGAAGAAAGAGATTTAATCTCAAATCATCGTGGTCTAAGCTCGGGGGTGGCCAGTGATAAATCCATTAGGAGAATTCAAATTCCACCTGAGATCTAAAAACATGACCACACTAGGAGAAGTACCTCGAAGAAGGCCCAACCTAGATGCAAGGGACACTCATTGGCAGAGTCTTCTGGAAAGGAAGCTGGCAACTCCAAATGATCTTCTAGTAGCATAGCTAGCTCACATTCTCAAAGGAAAGGAAAGAAGTGGACGCGTTCCAAAAATCATGAAACTGAAGAGTTCAAGAAAGCCAAACCAACCTCTTTCGATGGAGAGATTAAGAAGATAGAAGAGGTTGAAGTTCGGTTGATTGGTTTAAAGAAGTGATTCAGAGCCCATGACTACTATAAAACATGAAATCTCAAATAACCATCTTCAATCTGGATGTAAAGGCTTCCATTTGGTGGGAATACCTTAGGAATGTGAAAGGAGTCCATGAGAAGGACTTGTCATGGAAATAGTTCGAGAAATACTTCAGGAAGAAGTATCTGTCATAGAAATACATGGATGGGAAGACTCAAGAATTCTATGAAATCAGGCTGGGGCAGCTCACCATAGATGAATATGTCAATAAATTCCTTGAGCTACTAAAAGATGTATCCTACATAAAAGATGAAAAGGTAAAAATGCAGCGATTCATTAGTGGTTTACCTCAAACCTACCAGAATAGAATTGAGTTTGAGGAACCAAAGACCTTAGAAGAAACCATCTAGAAGGTGAGTTATTGTTATGAACATCTCGGGAATAAGACAATACCTCATGAGAACTGGAATAAGAGGAGTAGTTCGAGATTCAAGAACAAGGGGTTTAAATCCTCAAGATTTAAGAACTATGGAAAGGATTATAGGATGAGCCTTCCTACTAGAAGTGTGCATCAACAATATTTCCCCTCTCAAAGTGGAAATAAACCTTTTAAGACAGTCCCAAGAAAGATCGATAACCTAAAGAAGGAACCGTTGAAATGTTGGGGTTGTGGGGAAGACCATCATTTGAGGGACTGTCCACACAGACAACAAAACAGTAAGAGATTCTACAATATCCAAGAAGCTACCACCATCAATGATGTGGCTAGGAGCATGCTATGAATCGATGTATCCTTGGACAATAATCAATCTGACCACCAAGCTTCAATAGTGGAGTTGGAAGGTATGATCGCCAACCATCTAGTTTCTATTTTAATTGACCCCTGTTCTGATTTGAGTTATGTGGCCCCTCATATTGTTGATAAGTGTAAACTGTAACCAGTTAGACATGTTACGTCGTGATTGGTACAACTAGCCACTGGGACCAAAATGAAAGTGGAAGAGGTCATATCAACCTGCCAATTCATCATGGGTGGATTTCCCACCCGAGCAACCCTTAACATACTTCCCCTGGATCTTATGATTTGTTGACTGGTATGGATTGGTTGGCTACTTATAAAACTAAGTTGGATTGTTACCATAAAAATTCGGAATGTGTAAATGAGGAAGGGGGATAAATAACCCTCCAAGGGATTCAAAACTCTGTCTCAGTAAGACAAATATCAACTCTTAAAATGAAAAGGTATTGCAGAAAGGGGTGTCCTCTATATGAAATACAGATGTTGGAATCTGTTAAGGATGACAAACCAAACCTATCAGACCACCCCATATTAAGAGAATACAACAACGTATTCCTAGAAGAGTTACAAGGTCTACCTCCGAGAAGGGATATTGACTTCTCAATAGAACTTACACCAGGAGCGGTGCCAGTCTCTAGAATGCCATATAGGATGAGTACGCCAGAACTAGTTGAGCTCAAGCTACAGCTAAAGGATATGATGGATAAAGGCTACATCTGACCCAATGTATCTCTGTGTGGAGCTCCCATATTATTTGTGAAAAATAAAGATGGCATGCTCTAATTGTGCATAGATTACAGACAAATCAATAAGACAACCATAAAGAACAAGTACCCCTTACCAAGAATCGATGACTTGTTCAACCAATTGGGAGGTTCTTCCATCTTCTTGAATATCAACTTAAGGTCTGGATACCATCAAGTCTGGATTAAAGATGAAGACATCCACAAAACAGCCTTCAGGACGAGGTATGGTCACTATGAATTTGTGGTGGTGCCATTTGGGTTAACCAATGCTCCTACCACTTTTATGTGCTTGATGAATGATGTACTCAGCAAATTGTTGGACAAATTTGTATAGGTTTTCATTGATGATATCCTAATCTACTCCAAGAACAAAGAGGATCACAGAGAACATCTTAGACTCGTACTTCAAGTACTAAGAGAACATCAACTCTATGCTAAGTTTAGCAAGTGTGACTTTTTCCAGAAGCATGTCCATTACTTAGGCCATGCTATTTCTAAAGAAGGGGTGGCAGTAGACCCTGACAAGATCAGATCTATTATGGAATTCCCTACCCCAAAGGATGTATCTGATATCAAATCCTTCATGGGCTTAGCAGAATATTGTAGAAAGTTCATAAAAGGGCTTTCTAATATTGGTTGTCCAATCACTGCCCTTCAGAAAAAGGGGGTTAAATTCACTCGGATATCAAAATGTGAAGAAATATTTCAGTAACTGAAATACCTCATGAACCATGCACCCATGCTGAAGATTGTAGACCT
Source organism: Picea glauca (assembly GCA_000966675.3). Classification (NCBI taxonomy): domain Eukaryota; kingdom Viridiplantae; phylum Streptophyta; class Pinopsida; order Pinales; family Pinaceae; genus Picea; species Picea glauca. The sequence goes on from JZKD02S0111264.1 coordinate 2,933,897, forward strand.
AGATAATGATTTCATCGTGTGTACATATTCCTGGAAGGAAGGACTCGGAGGAGTCCTTATGTAAGAGGGACGTGTAATTTTCTACGTGTCCAGGAAATTAAATGATCATGAAATCAATTATGTGACCCATGACCTAGAATTGGCCGCCATAGTACATGCTTTAAAAATGTCGAGGCACTACCTCCTGGGTAGGATATTTTTTCTTATGACAGACCATTGTGGGTTGAGGCACACAACCAAAAATCAATGCCAGGAAAGCTAGGTGGATGGATCTCCTTTTTGAGTTTGATTTAGAAATAAAACACATCAAGGGAAAGGAAAATAGGGTGGTCGATGCCCTTAGAAGAAGTGTAAAAATGATTCATATGGAAACAGTAAGCACCTATGAAACGAATGTCAGGGACAGATTCAATAATGCACATGAAACATACGCATTCTTCAAGACTGTAACCTCATACCTAAGGCAAGAGCCTACATGGATAAACTATGAAGGATACCAAATGCTCGAGGAAGGCCTACTGACTTACAAAAATAGATTGTATATTCCAAACTGTGACAACTTGAAGAGGTTCATAATGGATGAACTACATAAGAGACCATATACCAGTCACCCAAGATATCAGAAAATGATCACGGCCACTAGGAAGCAATTCTATTGGCATGGATTGAAGAAAGATATAGTTGACTATCTAGCTAAGTGCCCAGAATGTGAGCAAGTTAAGTCAGAACACTGACATCCAGCAGGATTGTTACATCCTCTACCAATCCTAGAATGGAAATGGGAAACCATCCCCATGGATTTCATCACCGGACTACCAAAGTCGACCAAGAAAAATGATGCCATCATGGTCGTGGTGGAAAAACTGAGTAAGTATGCTCACTTCATCACTGTCAAATCAACTTGCAAGGCAATAGATATCGCCAACATCGTCATGAAGGAGATAGTCAGAATGCATGGCATGCCCAAGGAAATTTTATATGACAAAGACACAAAATTTACTTCAAGTTTTTGGAAATCCCTAATGGTTGGTTTTGAGACTAAATTGTTGTTCAGGATAGCCTATCACCCTCAAACAGATGGATAAACAGAAAGAGTGAACCAAATAGTAGAAGACATGCTAAGGATGCATGTAATACATCAACCTAAGAAGTGGCAAGACTACCTACCATTGTTAGAGTTTTCCTACAACAACGGTCATCAGGAATCCTTGAAGATGAGCCCTTTTGAAGCCCTCTATGGTAGACAGTGCAATATTCCAATCAAATGGAGTAATCCAGTGGATAGAATTACAATTGGACCTGACACGCTGAAACAAATGGAACAACAAGTGATCCAGATAAGGCAAAATTTGAAGATTGCTCAAGATAGACAAAAAATTTATGCCGACAGAAAGAGAACTCCCAAAGAGTTCAAGAAAAGAGACCATGTCTATCTCAGAGTTAGACCCGGGAAGAGTTCCCTACGAAAGGGAGTCTATGCCAAACTGGAACCTCGGTATTGTGGACCCTTTGAAATATTAGATAGAGTGGGACCTGTAGCCTATAGGCTAGCACTTCCTCCCATGGTAAAGGCACATCATGTTTTCCATGTTTCATTATTGAAGAAATATGGACATGATTCTAATCATATAATTGACCAGTATGTGATCCAGGTGGAGCAAGAGGGAGAATTCCTGCCATAACCTCAATGCATACTAGACATGAAGGAAACCTCACTCAGGAACCGAGCCATTGCACAGGTCAAGGTGCAGTGGAAACACTTTGGCCTAGATGAGGCTACATGGGAAATGGAGGATGCCATGAGACAAGCATATCTGATTTTGTTTACTCATGTATATACATTTCCAATTGACAGATAGAACATTGAGGATGATTTTCCTTTAAGGGGGAGGGAATTGTAACACCTTGTTTCCCCCAGTTTGTAATTATAACTATATTGGCCAGAGAACTATGGCAAACTCAAAGGTGTGAATGTTTGATTTGATGGACCTTTGAATAAAAGGTCGATGAATGTAAATTATGTTATTTTAATAGAAAATGGATACATGTTGCATGACTGATGGAAAGGGGTTGTGCTAAGAGAGACCACGAATGTTATGAAAAGGTGGTGGAGGGGACCAAGAATGGTTGCGTTAACCTCCACCGAACCAGTACCTTGGTGGATTTAATTTCTTAGATCAGAACAACCCTCTGACCCAGGAATGAATTATAGTTAGGATGGTAGGTGGGAAGACCTCCTCAAGAGTTAATGAGGGGATGGGGAAGACTTCCCATATGAAAGGTTTCTATACCTAATCACGTACTGGGAATTTGAGCCACATGCAATCTTGCTGAGGAAGGAAAGAAAGGAAGTGTGGTGGGCAAAGGAAGACCTACAAAAAAAAAAAAGAGTGCAGAGATGAGAGTCGAAGCTCTTTGGTCCAAGGAAGGAATGAGAACAAGGGAAGTGAGTTTTGATCCCAGAAAATAGAGAATGAGCTGGGAGAAGGAGAGTAATCTTTGTCCCTATCTATTTATGTATCGGGAGAAGGAGAGTAACCTTCGTCCCTATCTATTTCTATATTGGGAGAAGGAGAGTAGCCTTCGTCCCTAACTTTCGTTGAGCTGGGAAAAAGAGATTGATTCTCAAAGCATAGTGGTCTAATCTCGGGGGTGGCTTGTGATAAATCCATTGGGAGTGACTGAGCCTATGGTTGGGAGGAAATGAGCACCCCTTTTAGCAGTCACATCATGCCTTATGGTTCTGATAAGTGTTTTCACGCCTTGTGCTTTGAATTGGAAATAATGGTTGCATGTGTGTATTTATATGTCTATAAATGGTTTATGTATTACATGATTTAGTTATGAGTATACATTCATTCCATTGAGAACATATAATTCTATTTGATTTTACATATACTCTCGTTCAAGCCTCGGAGGCACTTTGTATAGGGAACTACATCATCGTTCTAGAGTTAGATCATGCCTCTTGGCATAGCTACCACTTGGTAACCTAACGAGTTTACCTTGCCCTGACTTAGAGCTTAAAATTATGTGAGTTAGTAAGGAGTTCCCTTCAGACCAGTAGTCTAAGATACTTTGAACTAGCGCCTAAGTCCTTAACCAAAAACTCGACTAAGAGCGGGGATCATAGCCCAAGAGTTATCTGAATATCCACGTGACTTGGGTTAAGGAACCCTGTGCAAAAATGAGTTATCTCATGAAGTTTTCAGAACCTTGGAGCTCGAAGATCTGAGATGTCAAATTGTATGATAGTCAAGTTACCCGAACCACCGATGACTTAAGAATCTGATAGCGGAAATGGAAGTGAGTCGTTTAACAAGAGGAGAGGCCATCCCGTTCATCAGATCGACTTGAACACTCACTGGGCTTATTAAATCAAACACCTACCACTCGATTAAATCGATGGTTGGGAATCATTGCGGAATGCAAAGGTGAAATTAGTGGACATGCTAGTTCAAAATCCACAATCAACCCACGTCGTTGATCTTGTCGGGAATGGGAGATCAACGACTAAGATTTTTCTAGAGTCGAGTGAGCAATTCCCATATTATGGAGGTTGAATCCAGCAATCACTGTGAACCGTCGATCTATGAATGAAGATCGAGGGTGGGGAATCACTGTGGAGCACGAAGGTGAAAGTAGTAGATGTGCTAGTTCACGCCCCACAATCCACCAACATCGTTGATCTCGTTGGGTTGGAATATCAATGACTCCGGTTCGAACAAGTTGGGTGAGTACTTTCCAGATTGTGGAGGTTGAGATCTATGATAAAGAGCATGCATGTTGGGGCCCCATAATTACTATGAACTGTCGATCGGTGGACACCTCAGTATTGATCGGATTACAACCACCAGACTTTGAATAGTTGCGAGAGGGATGGTCATGAGCCCTTAGGGAATCCTTGGAGTAATGGAGTCTTTCGGTATCGTCAGTCTAAGAGAATAAAAAATATCAGAAGAGATAACATTTAGTCGAGCTCGCAGGAGGAACAAGGGTCGAGGCCTTTGAACATCCACAAAAATCTTCCAAGTCGAAAGGATTCAGAAGCTCAGAAGGAGGAGTGACAACAACAGTTAGATCGGTTGTGGGGAGAATCCTAGACCGTTAGATCAGTGTCCAGGGAAGAAGAGGAGAAGCATTGAGAAGGAACAGATCCTTATCGTTGGATCTGAGCTCAAAGGGACAATAGTCATCTGATCTAAGGTAAAGTGCACAATTTTTAGCCTTTGTGTGCATAGGAGGGTTGACTGGCCAAAGTCCCGAAGTGAATTGGAACCGTTCATCACCAAGACAGACAGGTGGTGCAAGATCCACAACTCTTGAGCAAGAGTTTGTGGTCAAGGAGAGAGTGGAATTGTCGAAGACACGAAGTAGGTCCTAGCCATTGATCGCCAGGAGGGGTATGTGTCAATAGATCGAAGTCTTCGGGTGAATGCACTTGGGAAGAAATGAGTGTGTATAAGCTTGAAACTTCCAAAGCCCGAAGAGATGAAGACATGAAGTACATCCTATCCATTGGTCGCCAGGAGACACGTGTCAGTAGATCAGTAACTCCAGAGAAATCCATTCGAGAGTTTCAGTTGAGAGTTGAAACTCCCGAAGATTGGAGAGCCAGACAACTGAAGGAATCTCAACTATCAGATCTAGAGGATAGGTGGTGTGAATCTGTGGACTTCGAGTAAAGACTCGAAGTAATATTTCTAAACCATCTAATTCAAGGGGGACACGCTACAGAAATCTGCATACTTTGAGGGAAAGTTAAGTTTGAGAATTGAAAGGTTTGAAGCTCGAAGACCCGAAGAGTATATGGATCGTCAGATCTAGAGGGCACATGGCGATAGATTTTGAACTTCGGGTGAAAACACCCTGGGCAAACGTGAAGGAGAAGAGTTTGAAATCATCAAAGCCAAACAATTGAAGAAACTGGGAGACGTCGATCTGAAGGAGGACACATGTCATCAGATCACGAAATTTAGATAGAACATTTTGAAGGAAATGGAGCAAGTAGATTTTGAGGAGGCCAAAGTTTCGAAGCAGACAAGAGTCATCGATTTGAGGTGGACATGTGGTGCCCGATCTAGAACATCGGGTACGGAATACTCCAGAGGAAAGTAGAGTGTGAAAGCGTCGAAGTCCCAAAGTAGAATCTCGATTGTTGATCAAAAAGGGAGTTGAAGGTTGTTGATCTAGTCTTGGTTGAAAACTGTCGAAGTCCCGAAGAGGAATAGGGTTGTTGATTTGGAGAGGACACGTGGAAATTGATCTGCCACTCTGGGAGAAATCACTCCAGAAGAAAGAGAGGGTATTGAACAATAAATCCCAAAGGTTGGAGAGTCAAAGTTCATCTGAAACGCCTATTTGTGAGGGATAGGTGTCAGCAGATCTTCCACTCTGGGAGATAGCCACCACAGGGAAAACAAAGTTTGAGAGTTGAAAACTCTGAACGCTGAAGACCCGAAGCAAATCACGTATGTCAATTAAAAAGGAGCATATCTCAGCCATCAATTTAGAAGTACTGTCAAGAACATGAGATCAAAGGTCGCTTTGAATTGTGGGAATATAAAGTTCTCGAACTTTAAAAGTTATAGGGCAGGCCACAATCAGAACCACGGTATTGAGAATGAGACACGTGGTAGTTCATGGTGAATTGTCGGGAGAAAAGTGGTTGAAATCAAACCACCCTTGTCCACGCTCACAATCACATGACTGGCATTCGAATGTAACCCATGGTCATATACAATGGTCATCAAAGAAAAGAAAAGAAAAAAAAAGGGGGCTAGTCCCGCGAATTTCTGAATTAAAGACCGTGGAGAGAGGATTTGTTCTTGTAAGAAGAATGAAATTTTTACGCCCCACCATGGGTGTGTTACAAATTGGTATCAGAGCATGGTTACAACACTTGGCCTACTTGGGCTCAAAAACTATAAATTAGAGTACTTTTAAGAGTGATGCCCTATCTTGCCTCCTTAAAAGAGTCTAGTTAAAAAAACAATTATTAAGGAAAGGAATGAAACATTCTACTATGTGTGTGAATTTAAGGAATTTGAGTCGTGCATTGTTTATAAAATGTTAGCTAACAATAAGTGTTTTTTTCATCACTCGAGCAGTCAGTAAACCATGGGAAAACTTCAAGACTAAAGGATGGTGACGTGTCATGAAGTGTGGGATGGCTGCCACAATAGAGACAAAGAATCTGACGAAAGGAGGGAAGTGGAAACCCCTTCAGATCTGGTTGAAACTGTAAGGATCCTCAAGGCATAATTACAGAGTTACAAGGCTGACAATGAGATACTCATAAACGAGAAATAAAAATAAATAGAAATTAACGCAATCTTGTTGCAAATATTATCCGACATACAGAGGCAACTGCAGCATGAACCTGCAACCAGTCATATGGACCGATGACATGAGAAGATAAGTTAAAGTCCACCTGAGATGTGAAAACATGACCACACTAGGAGAAGTACCTCGAAGAATGCCCAACCTGGAGGCAGGGGACACTCATCGACAGAGTCTTCTAGAAAGGAAGTTGGCAAATCCGAAGGATCTTCTATTAGTAGAGCTAGCTTACATTCTCAAAGGGAAGGAATAACCGGAAGCGTTCCAAAATTCATGATCCTAAAGAGTTCAAGAAATCCAAACCACCCTCTTTCGATGGAGACATTAAGAAGGGAGAAGAGGATGAAGTTTGGCTGCTTGGTTTAAAGAAGTACATCATAGTCCATGACTACTCTGAAAACTTGAAGGTTCGAATAGCCATCTTCAACCTGAATGGAAAGGCTTCCATTTGGTGGGAAGACCTTAGGAATGTGAAAGGATTCCATGAGAAGGACTTGTCATGGAAACAATTCGTGAAATACTTTAGGAAGAAGTATATGTCAGAGAAATACATGGATGGGAAGACTAAGGAATTCTATGAAGTTAGGCTGGGGTAGCTCACCATAGATAAATATGTCAATAAATTTCTTGAGCTACTGAGGTATGTACCCTACATAAAATATGAAAAGGTAAAAATGAAGCGATTAATTAGTGGATTACCCCAGACCTACCGAGACAGAATTGAGTTTGAAGAACCAAATACCTTATAAGAAACCATCTGGAAGGAGAGGTATTGTTATGAACAGTTCGGGAATAAGACAAGACCTCACGAGGACTGGAAGAAGAGGAGTAGTTTGGGATTCAAGGAGAAGAGGTTTAAATCCTCAAGATTTAAGAACTATGGAAAGGATTATAGGATGATCCCTCCTACTAGAAGTGTGCATAAACAAAATTTCCCCTCTCAAAGTGGAAATAAACCTTTTAAGACAATCCCAGGAAAGACTGATAACCTAAATAAGGAACCCTTAAAATGTTGGGGTTGTGGGAAAGACCATCAGTTGAGGGACTACCCACACAGACAACAAAACAAAAGAGATTCTACAATATCCAAGAAGATATCACCGTCAATGATGTGACTAGGATCATTCAATGAATCTATGAAGCCTTTGACAATAATCAAGCCGACCACCAAGCTTCAGTAGTGGAGTTGGGAGGTATGATCGCCAACCATCTAGTTTCTATTTTAATTGACCCTGATTCTAATTTGAGTTATGCGGCCGCTCATAGTGTTGATAAGTTTAAAATTCAACCAGTTAGACATGTTACGGCATGTTTGGTATGACTAGCCACTAGGACCAAAAGGAAAGTGGCATAGGTCATACCATCCTTCCAATTCATCATGGGTGGATTTCCCACCCAAGCGGCCCTTAACATACTTCCCCGGGGATCTTATGACTTGTTGATTGGTATGGATTGGTTGGTTTCTTATAAAACCAAGTTGGAATATTACCATAAAACTTTAGAATGTGTAAATGAGGAAGGGGGAAAGATAACCCTCCAAGGGATTCATAAGTTTGTCTCAATAAGAAAAATATCAACTCTTCATATGAAAAAGTATTGCAGAAAGGGGCATCATCTATATGCAATACAGATGTTGGAATTTGTTGAGGTTGACAAAAAAAACCTAACAGACCATCCCATGTTAAGATAATACAAGGACTTATTCCCAGAAGAGGTACCAGGTCTATCTCCGAGAAGGGATATTGACTTCTCGATAGAACTTACACCAGGAGTGGTGCCAGCATCTAGAACTCCATATAGGATGAGTACGCCAGAAATGGTTGAGCTCAAGCTATATCTAAAGGAGATGATGTACAAAGGCTACATATGACCTAGTGTATCTCCATGGGGATCTCTCGTCTTGCTTGTGAAAAAGAAAGATGGCACACTCTGACTATGCATAGATTGCATAACACTCAATAAGACAACAATAAAGAACAAGTACCCCTTACCAAGAATCGATGACTTGTTTGACCAATTGGGAGGTGATTCCATCTTCTCGAATATAGACTTAAGGTATGGATACCATCAAGTCCATATTAAGGATGAAGACATCCAAAAAACAACCTTCAGGATGAGGTATGGTCACTATGAGTTTCTGGTGGTGCCATTTGGGTTAACCAATGCCCCCACCACTTTTATGTGCTTGATGAATGATGTACTCATAAAATTTCTGGACAAATTTGTATTGGTTTCCATAGATGATATCCTAATCTACTCCAAGAACAGAGAGGAGCATGAATAACATCTTACACTTGTACTTCAAGTACTAAGAGAGAATCAACTCTACGCTAAGTTTAGCAAGTGCAACTTTTTCCAGAAGCAAGTCCATTACTTAGGCCATGTTATTTCTAAACAAGGGGTGGTAGTAGACCCTGAAAAGATCAGATATATTATGGAATGGCCAACCCCAAAGGATGTATCTGATATCAGATCCTTCATGGGCTTAGTAGGATACTATAGAAGGTTCATAAAAGGGTTTTCTAATATTGGTTGTCCAATCACTGCCCTTCAGCAAAAGGGGGTTAAATTCACTTGGACATCAAAATGTGAAGAAAGATTTCAGGAACTGAAATACCTCCTGACCCATGCACCTGTGTTGAATATTGTAGACCCGGATAATGATTTCCGCATGTGTACAGATGCCTGCAAGGAAGGACTCAGAGGAGTCCTTATGCAAGAGGGACGTGTAATTTTCTACGCGTCCAGGAAATTAAATGAGCATGAAATCAATTATCTGACCCATGACCTAGAGTTGGTTTCCATAGTACATGCTTTAAAAATGTGGAGGCACTACCTCCTGGGTAGGATATTTGTTCTTATGACAGACCATTGTGGGTTGAGTCACCTGTTTGATCAACCAAAACTCAATGCCAAGAAAGCTAGCTGGATGGATCTCCTTAGTGAGTTTGATTTTGAAATCAAAAACATCAAAGGAAAGGAAAATAGAGTGGTCAGTTCCCTTAGCATAAGTATAAAAATTATTCATCTGGCAGCAGTAAGCACCTATGAAACAGATGTCAGGGAAAGAGTCAAGAATGCACAAGAAACATACGCATTCTTCAAGACTGTGACCTCATACCTAAGGCAAGAGCCTACAGGGATAAAGTATGAAGGCTACCAGATGCTCGAGGAATGCCTACCAACTTACATAAATAGATTGTATATTCCAAACTGTTACGACTTGAAGAGGTTCATAATGGATGAACTACATAAGAGACCATATACCAATCAACCAAGATATCAGAAAATGATCACGGCCAGTAGGAAACAATTCTATTGGTCTGGATTGAAGAAATATATAGCTGACTATCCAGCTAAGTGCCTAGAATGCCAGCAAGTTAAGGAAGAACACCGACATCCAACAGGATTGTTGCAACCCCTACCAATCCCAAAATGGAAATGGGAAACCATCTCTATGGATTTCATCACCGGATTACCAAAGTCGACCAAGAAAAATGATGCCATCATTTTCATGGTGGAAAAACTGAGTAAGTCTGTTGACTTCATCCCTATCAAATCAACTTGCAAGGCAATATATATTTCTAACATCTTCACGAAGGAGATATTTAGACTGCATGGCATGCCTAAGAAAATTTTATCTGACAGAGACACAAAATTTACTTCAAGTTTTTGGAAATCCCTAATGATTGGCTTTGAGACTAAATTTTTATTCAACACAACCTATCACCCTCAAACTGATGGACAAATAGAAATATTGAACCAAATAGTAGAAGACATGCTAAGGATGCATGTAATGCATCAGCCTAAGAAGTGGGAAGACTACCTACCATTGGTAGAGTTTGCCTACAACAATGGTTATCAGGAATCCTTGAAGATTAGCCCTTTTGAAGCCCTCTATGGTAGATAGTGCAAGATTGAAATCAACTAGAGTAATCCAGTGGACAGAATTACAATTGGACTCGACACGCTGAAACAAATGGAACAACAAGTGATCCAGATAAGGCAAAATTTGAAGATTTCTCAGGATAGACAGAAAAGTTACGTTGACAGAAAGAGAACTCCCAGAGAGTTAAATACAGGAGACCATGTCTATCTTAGAGTTAGACCCAAGAAGAGTTCCCTACGAATGGGATCTTATGCCAAAATGGCACCTTGGTATTATGGACACTTTGAAATTTTAGATAGAGTGGGATGTGTAGCCTATAGGCCAGCACTTCCTCCCACAGTAAAGGCACATAATGTTTTCCATGTTTCATTATTGAAGAAATATGTACATGATTCTAATCATATAATTGATTGGTCTGTGATCCAAGTGGAGTAGGAAGGAGAATTCCTGCCATAACCTCAATGCATACTAGACAGGAATGAAACCTTACTCAAGAACTGAACCATTGCACAGGTCAAGTTGCAGTGGAAACACTTTGGCCCAGATGAGGCTACGTGGGAAATGGAGGATGCCATGAGACAAGCATATCCAATTTAATTTACGCATGTATATACATGTCTAGTTGACAGATATAACATCAAGGACAATGTTCCTTTAAGGGGGAGGGAATTGTGACACCATGTTTCCCCCAGTTTGTAATTATAACTATATTGGCTAGGGAACTATGTAAAACTCAAAGGTGTGAATGTTTGATTTGATGGACCTTTGTATAAAATGTTGATGAATGTAAATTATGTTATTTTAATAGAAAATGGATACATGTGGCATGACTGTTGGAAAGGGGATGTGCTAAGAGAGACCATGAATGTTATGAAAAGGTGGTGGAGGGGACTAGGAATGGTTTCGTTAACCTCCATCAAACCAATACCTTGTTGTATTTAATTGCTCATATCAAAACAACCCTCTGACCCATGAATGAATTATAGTCAGGATGGCAGGTGGGAAGACCTCCTCAAGAGTTAATGAGGGGATGAGGTAGACTGCCCATCTGAAAGGTTTCCAGACCTGGCCATAGATTGGGAATTCGAGCCACACACAATATTGTTGAGGAAGTAAAGAAAGGAAGAGTGGTGGGCTGAGGAACACCTGCAAAAAAAGAGAGTGCAGAGATGAGAGTCAAAGCTCTCGGGTCCAAGGAAGAGCTGAGAACAAGGGAATTGAGATCTGATCTCAAAAAATAGAGACTGAGCTAAGAGAAGGAGAGTAACCTTCGTCCCTATCTATTTATGTATTGGGATAAGGAGAGTAACCTTCATCCCTATCTATTTATGTATTGGGAGAAGGAGAGTAACCCTCCTCCCTAACTTATGTTGAGCTGGAAGAAAGAGATTGAATCTCAAAGCATTGTGGTCTAAGCTCGAGGGTGGCCAGTGATAAATCCATTGGGAGTGACTGAGCCTATGGTTGGGAGGAAATGAACACCCCTTTAAACAGTCACATCACACCTTATGGTTCTTATAAGTGTTTTCACGCCTTGTTCTTTGAATTGGAAATAATGGTTGCATGCGTGTATTTATATGTCTATAAATGGTTTCTATATTACATGATTTAGTTATGAGTATACATTCATTCCATTGAGAACATATACTTCTGTTTGATTTTCCATGTACTCTTGTTCAAGCCTCAAAGGAGCTTTCTCCAGGGAACTACATCATTGTTCCAGAGTCAGAGCATGCCTCTTGGCATAGCTACCTTTTGGTAACCTCACAAGTTTACCCTTCCCTTACTCAGAGCTTAAAATTACGTGAGTTAGGAAGGATTTCCCTTCAGAACAGTAGTCTAGGAGACTTTGAACTCGTGCCTAAGTCCTTAACCAAAACCCCCGACTAAGAGCGGGGATCATAGCCAAAGAGTTATTTGAAGATCCACGTGGCCTGGGTCTAGGACCCCTGTGCAAAAAGGAGTTAGCTCATGAAGGTTTTGGAACCTTGGAGATGGAAGATCTGAGATGTCAAATTGTATGATAGTCAAGTTACCTGAACCATAGATGATTTAATAATCTAACAACGGAGATGGAAGTGAGCCATTTAATGGGAGGAGAGGCCATCCCGGTTATAGAATCAACTTGAACAATCTCTAGGGTTAATGAATCAAACACCAGCCACTTGATTAAATCAATGGTTGGAAATCATTGCAGAATGAGAAGGTGAAATTAGGAGACATGCTAGTTCACATCCCACAATCAACCCACATCATTGATCTAGTTGGGAATGGGAGATCAACAACTAGGATTTTTCTAGAGTCGAGTGAGCACTTCCCATATTATGGAGGTTGAATCATGAAATCACTGTGAAATGTCGATCTATGAATGAAGATCGAGGGTGGGGAATCATTGTAGAGCATGAAGGTGAAAGTAGCAGACGCGCTAGTTCGCGGCCTGCAATCCACCAACACCATTAATCTCGTCGGGTTGGAAGATCAATGACTCCAGTTCAACTAATTTGGGTAAGTAATTTCTAGATTGCATACGTTGAGCTCTATGATAAAGAGCATGCACGTTGGGGCCTCGCAATTACTCTGAATCGTCGATCAACAAACACCTTGGTATTGGTCAGATCATGACTGCCAAACCTTGAATAGTTGTGAGAGGGATGGTCGTGAGCCCTTAGGGAATCCATGGAGTAACAGAGTCCTTCAGTATCCTCGGTCTAAGAGAATCAAAAATATCAAAATAGATAATGTTTTCAAGAGCATAGGAGAAACCCAAGATAGCTAGGCTCGCAGGAGGAACAAGGTTTGAGGCATTTGAACATCCACAAAACTCTTCCAAGTCAAAAGGAGTCAGAATCTCAGGAGGAGGAGTGACAACAATCATCATATAAGTTGTGGGGAGAATCATGGACCGTTAGATCAGCATCTAGGGAAGCAGAGGAGAAGCATTGAGAAGGAACAGATCCTAACCGTCGGATTTGAGCACAAAGGGATGTTATTCGTTCGATCTAAGGTAAAGTGCACAAGTTTTATCATTCTTGTGCACAAGAGGGTTGACTGGACAAAGTCCCAAATTTCAAAATTGAATTGGGACCATTCATCACCAAGAGGGATAGGTGGCACAATATCCACAACTCTTGAGAAATATTTGTGGTCAAGGAGAGAGCGGAATCGCCGAAGACCTGAAGTAGGTCCTAGTCGTTGATCACTAGGAGTGGTACGTGTCAATAGATTGGAGTCTCTGGGTGAATGAAATTATAAAGAAATGAGTGCATAGAATCTTGAAACTTCTGAAGCCTGAAGAGCCAAAGAGCCAAAGTAGATCCTGTTTGTTGGTCGCCAAGAGCCACGTGTTAGAAGATCAGTAACTCTGGATAAATCACTTCAAGAGTTTCAATTGAGAGTTGACATTCCCGAATCCCAAAGAGTTGGAGAGCCAAAGTGAATCTCAACGATCAGATCCAGAGGATAGGTGGCATGAATTTGTGGACCTCGGGTAAAGACTCGAAGTAATTCTCAATTGTCTGATTCAAGGGGGACACACAGCAAAAATCTGCATACTTCGACAGAAAGTGAAGTTTGAGAATTGAAAGTTTTGAAGCTCGAAGACCCAAAGAGAATCTGGACCGTCGGTTCCAAAGGGAACGTGGCTACATATTGTGAACTCTGGGTGAAAACACCCTGGGAGAACGTAAAGGAGAAGAGTTTGAAATCGCTAAAGATGAACAATCGAAGAAACTGGGAGCCGTCAATCTAAAGGAGGACACATGTCATTAGATCATGAACTCCAAATAGAACTTTCGAAAGGAAACAGAGCGAGGATATTTTGAGGAGGTCGAAGTCCTAAAGTGGATGAGAGTCATCTATTTGAGGTGGATGTGTGATGCCCGATCTAGAACTTCAGGTACAAAATACTCCAGAGGAAAGTAGAGTGTGAAAGAATCGAAGTCCCAAAGTAGAATATCGACCATTGATCAAGAAGGGAGATGAAGGTCGTTGATATGGTCTTGGTTGAAAAGTTTCGAAGTACCAAAGAGGACCAGGGTCATTGATTTGGAGAGGATGTGTGGAAAACAATATGCCATTCCGAGAAAAATCACTCCAGAAGAAAGAGAGGGTATTGAACAAGAAATCCTAAAGGCCACAGAGTTGGAGTTCATTTGAGCCACCCATTTGCGAGGGACAGGTGTCAACAGATATTCCACTCTGAGAGATAGCCACCACAGAGAAAACAAGGTTTGAGAGTTGAAAACTCTGAATGCCAAAGTCCCGAAGCAAATCACACCCGTTGATTAAAAAGAGGTAGATCTAAGTCGTCAGTTTAGAAGTACTGTCAAGATCATGATATCAAAGGTCGCATTGAATTGCAGGGATAGAAAGTGCTCGGTATTTAACATTTAGAGGGTGGGCCGCAATCAGAACCATAGTATTGAGAATGGGACACAGGGTGGTCCATGGTGAATTGTGGGGAGAAAAGCAGTTGGACTCAAACCACCCTTGTCTATGCTCGCAATTACGTGACTAGCGTTCGAATGTTACCTGTGGTCATATACAATGGTCGTCAAAGAAAAAA
>JZKD02S0111264.1:2952402-2970668 GCA_000966675.3 Picea glauca
CTATCTTTGAAACAAAAGACTTCCCTGGGTTGATAATTTATGTTTCACTTGGTTGTTTGAAATTAATTAAGCAATTATAGTGACCAACACAAACTTGTTTACATATTGGAAAATGACTTGGAGCAAGATCTCTTTGATTTGGCAATATCATGAAGAGTAGTTCTTTGTTGTTGAGTTTCTTCTTTGCAAAAAGTTGGTGTGGTTGACCTCATCAAGAGTAGAAAAAATGACATAACATTGGGCATTGGTGATGATGATAGATGTTGGAGTAGGTATTAGTGATCAAGAAAGACACAAGTTGTGATGACATCATATTTTCCTATGGGACAATTCATGTTTTTTTTTTTAACGATTATTTTGAGAATATACCCAAAGATTTTAAATCTTCTAGATAGCTAGTAGGAATTTTATGACAACTAATAGATAATATATAGGTGGCAGCAAAAAAGAGAAAATTTTCCAATTCAAACTCCTATTTTAAAGGTAACTAGGACAATTAACCCAAGAGGTGTCGATCTCTCTCAAGGAGCTTACTCTCTACTGTATTTTTAGAAAAGCAGTTCCAGATTGGAAAGCATATTTTGAGGCAGAAATTGAGCAACCAATTCCAAGAGTGAAGGCAGTAATCCAACATTAGAATACGTTAAAAGAAATATTGGAGGAACTGAACAAAGGAGGGGAGTAGATTAGGAAATTCTTGGAAAAAAAGAGACTGTGTTTTTTTTGAAGAATGAGCCCAAGGGGTTAGTCTTTTGTAAATCTCTGAGTTAGAGATATTTATTAAGGATTCATGCCTTATTGTTTTTGAACATTGTTTTCCTTTTGTTTATTGTATTGAGCTTATTGATTTAATCAAACATGTTCTTGTTCCAATGTAATTTGATTTACAACAATGACTATTTGGTTTTCCCTAGTGTCAAATGATTGTATTACTTAATGGTGAAAAGATTTTATTGGTAATGACCTTTTCCCATTATATTATGATTTCAAATGTCGTTAGCAAATTCATTTATAGATTCATTCTTTAAAATGCCCATATTTTAATATTCATTTTACACACTGGATTCATAATCTTATGCCTAGTTCACCTTCTTTGTCTTGGATTGATAGCAATTGTTTTTTCCCTCTATTATGTTCGACATTTAAATTTATTCTTATTATTCCTCCAACTATCATTTACAACTTGTATAATCAAGACAATGAGACTCCATGCCCAACGAAAAGGCCTTTGGTTTAGAGTTATACTATTATTATTTCCAATTAGTTTCCATCTTATCTCTCACTTTGTTTATCATGTTCTTTATTTCTTAAATTTGGCATCTTGTACATAATGCTAGAACTACTACTTAGTGACAGTGAGAAGGGAGTGTTCTTAAATCATATGGGGGATCCCTCTCTTGTCCAATAGCCATCTTGTGGCCTAAAGTTGGTTTAAATATGTCTTGGCATGGTTTCTAAATAGCCAAGATCCATCTCAAGTTACAACAAGAACACTACTTATCTATGCAATTCATGGATCTGCATCCATTTGGATACCACATTTACACAGCTCATTATTTTCCTTGGCATACCCACTTTGTTCATGACCCCAATCGACATATAACAAGAGTTATCCAAGTCTCCTCTTCCTTGTGTTCACTCACCTTCCAAGCTCAAGCATCCCCTTCTCTATTGCACAGTCCCTCAAGAAATCCATCTTTCTTGCCAAGGATTTATCGCACGGGAAGAGCTCAAATACCTCACCAAGTCTTAGATTCGAGGCATCCCTCAGGCCCGCTCTAACACAACACAACAATATCAAGGTGGTCACAACATGCAAGGCCTTCATGTCACAACAATGGCATTTTCCATGCTTTTCCAGCTCAACAACCATCATTTTTCCTTTCAGGACAGATCTGTCATCTCACCTATATCACATGCATATAATAACTACAAGATATTTTTACATCAATTTCAATCAAAATCTTTCAAATTTTTTTCTTGCATATTTCATATTCCACTTTTCAATTTTCAGATTTGTTCCATATAGGAACCAAACTCACAACTAGGATATCCATTCTCATGAAAATTTATCCTTTTGTAACAATAGACATCGATATTCCCTATGGACTTACACTATTTCCATACCCGAGATCATTCTTCCTGCAATTTGTCAATCTTCATTCAGGCAAACAAATTGTTAGTTTCCATGCACATTATTAACTCACACAATCATCCAAGCTTGTACATGCTAACAATTAAATTATCATATGAAACAGAAGGAAATTAGTGTTCCTTAAATATGCATTTTTGTAGCATACCAAGCCTTCTATAATGCATTCAAACTTCATAAGAATTTAACCAATGTGCCAATATCCATGGCCACATTTACACATAATGCACCCCTGAATTGGTTTCATATTACCATCTTTTTATGTCAGTCACTTCACCATGGTTTGTTGGAACTCATCCAACCTCTCACCCCATGGCTTCTTTATCAACATTTTTTATTGCAACATGAATGCTTCTTGGCCCGAGTTGAGCATGACCTCAGATCATGAATGCTTCCTTCCATGAGTTGATCGTGAATTCTCCAAGGCCCTTGCAAATAGATCTCCACTCATCCAGTGGTCTTGTTCTTTGGGGAAACAACTCTCTCCTGAGCTTGTTTAAGAAATGGATGAATAAGATCTCTCGACCCCATAGATTCAATGGTTGTTATATATGTCTAGGATCAAGGGTGCGTAAATACCACAGGCCCATTCCTCAACCCACCCACTTAGTTATTGACACATCTCCACTTCCTATTGGCTAAATTGGATGTCACCTGGTCCAACTTGTGTCACTCTGATGTCATATGCACGTGCCCTAAACCTCCTTCTGCTCAAACAATCACAAGGAAAATGAAATGGAACCCTTCTTGGAACCTTACCCAACCGGGCACCGGGAAAGCGGGGAAGGAAACATAAAGGAGTAAGTATTGAGAGCTCTGGTGGCCCGAAGGTTTGATTAATCTGATATGACGAATCCCTCCTAAGATTATCTATAAAATCAATGGCTGATATTTCTTAGCCCTCGGATCCAACGACTAATATTTAAATTCACCACGTCAAAGTTTTACACCCGATAGGGCCCACACAAATCCGATGTCAACACTTGTTGTATTCCATGGAATCCTAGTTATCACCTTGGAATGATACATCATAACGACATCATCCACATATTCCTATGCTTCCACTATGCACTTTCAACTAGGTTGGAACCCTACAAAGGAATTGTCACCTCATCGAGATTCGGGGAACTGAGATTTCCAAAAGGCCTTTCTTGTTGATTATTTGGTGCTCTGGTTAACCATTGACCTGGTTAACTATGGTTGTACCTTCGATTCCTAATATTTGGTGATGATCATATGGATGAGGTTTATTCTCCCTTTTGATCCAACAACTATCACTTGCTCTGGGTTTAAATAGGGATTTCAACGAGTTAAGGTTTATCTCTCGATTTGCCAAATTCATAATATTTTCTAGTGTCTTCCCACAAGGTTTAAATTTTACTCCCATGGGATTTCTCATCCATTTCTAGAAAGTAGTAAGCCTACTACCTAGAAAGACAAACAAGGATTCGATATCTTGCAAACTTTATATTTAATGGAGAGGGAAAATACATGGTTATTCGCCTTCTCTAGCCTCCCATACACAAGCATTATAATTAATTCATTAACCCTTTGAAAGAAGATTACATTACTTCATTTCAACTCAAATTTAACATTCATTCCTTATTTAATTTTGGTTCCCTTCCACAGGAAAAACTACTGCAATAGATATATCGATGTGCACACATGAGATCATAGGAATACAACCATTCATTATTTTCAAATAAATAGAGCAAAAGAAATACTTATATGTCCACAAGTTGTAGCCAACCCAACAGACTGTGGGTGAGCATTTTTCCACCCAACCATAGGCTCTGCTACTCTGTCACTTTGATAGCATTCCACCACCACACCAAGCCATGATACCACCAGGGGAATCTCACAATTGACTCAACAATTCAAGGAATGGATTAGTAAGGTTACTCTCCTTTACTCCACTAGCAACAATAGAATTTTCCCTCCTCCCACTAAGCTCAGTACCTCCACAATTTTGTCAAGTGACTTCCCAGTTGGATTTCCTATGCACAAGGGATTCCCTTCACAACTACATTGTCCCTCGACAACCTCCCCTTGCCAGTGTCAGTTTCTTTCTAGCTAGCACCAAGTCATGACTCTATTTTTCTTCAGTCTGGACATGGGGCTTCTCTGTTACTGGGTAACCATTCATGACTTGGGCAAGCTTCGTAATTTTCTCAGTCAAACTTCCTAGTTTCTTATCCTCTTCTCAGAGATAAGTGTGTGAGTTTTTTATTCTCTAACATGAGCATTTTTCTTACATTTCATGGGCTCTCGTCTCGTGGAAGCACAACCTTCCTCACACATGTCGTTCTTTCCCATCTAGAGCTAACTTTCTCTTTTGCCCGCTCCCGTGCATTATTTTCATCTTTTCGTAGAAGCTCCTTGATTTGTTCCAGGCAGATTGAGGTCATTATGATTCTCTATGGGTATACCAACATTCACTCCCATGCATTTATGTGAGAGTTCTTCTCCATCTTCCAACTACACTTTTTATTTAATGGTTGGATTCAGATTCAAGCTAAAGGAAATTATAGTTATTTTCCTCAACATACTTCATCAAGGTGGCTTGGGGTCCTTAGCATATGAATCCCCTTTCTATGCCCTATCGTTAATCCCTCTTTTGGTATCATGACCAGTACACATGATCCACCCATATTCAATTGTGCAACATTTTTCAATTAAACAATAATACATTTTACAATGTTTATATGCCATGGCATGGAAATCATTAATCATGATTAATTACATACAATCAGGGGATTAAAAATGTGGTTTTACATCATCTACATATATAAATAAGATCAATCGAGAGTTATAATTCATCAACATATAAACATTGAGATCTGATTTACATATAATGAAAGATTGAGAAAACAAAAAAAAATCTAGTTTAGCATACCATGCTCTAGTAGCCTACTTGAGGC
Organism: Picea glauca; assembly: GCA_000966675.3. Classification (NCBI taxonomy): domain Eukaryota; kingdom Viridiplantae; phylum Streptophyta; class Pinopsida; order Pinales; family Pinaceae; genus Picea; species Picea glauca. Next base: position 2,957,476 of record JZKD02S0111264.1, read on the forward strand.
CATAGAGTGACTTTTTCAGTTTACATACTAGAGATTAGTTTTGTATGTATCCATGAGGTTGATCAATTTATATCTATTATAATAGATCCACGTGAAGAAAGGAATTATTCATGTCCTTCTGGTGAAAATCCCACTCGGTTGTTGTAATGGCAAGGGCCAACCAGATGGAATCCATCTTTTCTACTCGAGCAAAGGTCTCATCATAATCAATCCCATGGACTTGATAAAATCCTTTGACAACCAATCTTGCCTTATACCTAGTCACCTATCCATCGGTTGCCTTCTTGGTCTTATATACCTATTTACATCTAACATTATTTTGATCTAATGGAAGAGGAACCAAGTACCAATTTTGGTTCTCGATGAGGGAGTTATACTCCTTGGTCATAGTTTCTTCCCATAAAGTATTCCTTCCATCCTCCACATAGTTCTGGGGGTATGAAACTAGAACCATGTAGCAATTCATGGGCATTACTGGTCCAGTAGTTGTAAGTGCATGTGGTGGCTACTCAAACTAGGATCTCGTCCGCATCAGATCTGCTAGATCCCCCAGAAGATCACATGTTTCCTATAGAGTAGAATTTTTCTATTTGGGAATCTAATGTGGATCATCATCTACATGCTCACCATATTCTGATTTTTTTTCAAAAATCAAATCTGAAATATGATCCAAATGGGAAGATGCATCATCTTGAATTTCTAGTACAAGAGGGGGTGTGGAAGTCTCTACATGTGGCTCCTGGGATGCATGCATGGGAATTTCCTCAAGTTGGACACTCCTCTCAATCATGAGCTTTTCCATTGAGGGATCTATAAATCTGTAACCCTTCACACCTTCAAGATATCCAATGAAGATGCATTTTTTCTCTGAGGATCTAATGCCTTCCTCTTTTCATAGAGTATGTGGGCCCATGTGCATGATCCAAATATTCATAAGTGGGTGACTTTTGGTTTGATGTCGCTCCAAGCCTCAAAAGTTGTCATGTCCTTCATAAATCTGTGAGAAGATCTGTTTTGTATGTAATTGGCACAGTTAAGTGCTTTAGCCCAAATCTTGCATGGAATGGATCTTTCATGCACCATGCAACTGCCCATATCTTTGAGAGATCAATTATTCCTCTCAGCTACCCCATTTTTTTGTGGAGTGTATGGAACTATATGTTGTAACTATATACTGACCTCATTACAAAGATGTTGTAAATTATTTTTTACATACTCCCCCCATTATATGTGCGGATGGATTTGATATTCTTCCCATACTATGTCTCTACATGCGCTTTGAAATCTTTGAGATTCTCAAAAACTTTGGACTTCTACCTGAGAAAATATACCCAAGTCTACCTTGAGTAAAAAATAAAGAATGTCAGCATGTACCTCACCTTGCTAATGGAAGGATCAAGAAAAGAACCCATGAGGTCACTATGGACAAGCTCCAAGGGAGAGGAGGCCCTCCAAGCCTTCCCTTTCTCAAATTTATCTTAAGGATTTTTTCCAAGAACACATCCTTGACAAACTCCTTCAGAAAAATGTATATCGGGAAAGCCTTTGACCATTCCTTGTTTGTTGAGTTGTTAATTGTACCTGAAGTTTAGATCACCAAATCTCTCATGCCAGAGTCTACTATAATCATTTGCATGAATTAGTAGTAATGTTGAATTAGATTTAGCAATAAACTTAGAAGAGGTGTACACTCAAGACTGTTGATTTTCCTAACCAATGACAATCTTGGAGTTGTCATGCATGTCATATATGGTCATAGAATATGGTGTGAATTCCACCCTTTTTCCCATGCATGTATGTGTTATCTAATAAATAGAGAGTAGATTCATGGATAATTTCAAAACATGCAAGATATTCTCGAAACTTCCATATAGGAGATCTTATCTCCCTTGTCCTATGACCTCCACTAGAGTACCATCACCCATGAGAATGGGAGGACCCATCCATATAGTTAAATATGATTAAACATATTTTATGGCTGCTAGTTGATGGGATGCCCCTAAATCCAGGATCCATCCATCAGAAGAAGAATGAATAGCAATCAAAGCATGAGAATTACCTTTGTTTTTTGGCACTTTGTCTCCTAGCTTCTTCTTGGAATTCTCGAGAATGCAGTCCCTGAGGTTTTACTATTGGAGTTCTTGTGCCATGATATCTATTGTCTTCTTCATGCATGATGATTTAGGATGGTAGCCACGATTGTGGTAATTGCACTTCATATTCCCTTGTTTTCCCTTTCCACCTTTGTAGTAAGAGGATTCATCAAAGGGTTTGGAATTTTCTTCCTTTCTTTGCTTACGATGCATATTTCCATTTACTTTTTCTTTGAACTTTGGAATTGATTTGTTGATTTCATGCAAAATAAGTGCATGTGCTTTCGAGCTCTTGATTGCTCCCATTTTGATGAGATTGTCTTTCTCATGCGCCAAGGACTCAATGAAAAGATCTAGTGAGAGAATTTTCCAGGTTTCTCCTGATGTAATCCTCACTATATGGAATGTGGAGAGAAACATTACATACTCTGGACCCAATTTTGACAAAATGGAAAGAATCATATGTTTTTCTTGCATATATTTGTCAATACTGCATCCTTTTAGTTGTAGAAGTATGTACTTGAACTTCATGAAGAAGTCCTAGATATTCTCAAAACTGCTCAGATCTAAGGATTTCAACTCAATATCGAGCATGTGGTCTCTCATATCATCTTGTTTTTCAAAGAGACCTTCCAAAGTGGTCCAAATCTCGTTTGGAGTAGAACAAGATTCAACATGAAACAATAGCTCGGGAAATATTGACATGCAAATGAGACCGAAGGCCTTATCCATGCAGTTGAAGCATTTGGATTTTTCTATCATCGATGTGGGTTCAGTCTATGTAGCCATGGTCATTCGATATAAGCCTCTACCTCTAAGTTGAAGTAGAATTTTTATCTTCCACTCGAAATAATTGTGTGGTGTGAGAAGAGTTGACGACAAAAATTCCATTCTTTTTTACCACTTCAATATTTTGTACCTGCAAATGAGTGCTTGTGTTCCTTCCTCCTAGCAACTCGTGGGATCTAATACCATGTAAAGTTTGGGTGAAACGTGCACAAAGAATATAGCTAATATTAATTCACACAAATCTTGCAAAACACACACACACACACGCGCACACACACACACACGCACACACACACACACGCGCGCGCACACACACACACACACACAGAGAATAAAGAGTTTTATTAAATTAATGTAAGAATGGAATAATACACATGATATACTCATGTTGATGTGTTTTCACCCATCAAATAGAGACCAATTTTTTTTCCAAACTTGGAAATTTCCAAATAGTCTTCAACTATTGATCGTGAAGACCCAACAAGTTTCCAACAGCTTGAGTATTGCAATTCTTCATCATGAAAGGATAATCAAGATGGTTTCTATTTGAAACAAAAGAGAAGAAAAGAAAAGACACTAAAAGAAGGAAATCTCTTATGTCTATCTCCTCACTAAATATCCCTATGTGTTAGCTTCATCCAACATTTTACGAAATCTAAAACATAGATCATATGCCCAAGATATGTCATTTTTCACCCACATTTTGCTACCCCATACTTAGCCATTTTCCATCTTCCTGATTCTCCATACTCCATACTTTGACATTTTTCCAATCTTCCACACTATTTCCATATTTAACCATTTCCATTTTCATATTCATATTCATATTTCAATTTTCATTTTCCATTTTCCATATCCATTTTTCATTTTCCCTTTTCCTTTTTCCGTTTCTTTTTTTTTCCATTTTACTTTTCCATATTTCCATTTTCCTTTTTCCATATTTCATATTTCATTTCCATTTCCATACTTTCACGTAACCCTATGACTTACCTCCCCAACACTTAGTCATTTTTACACTAAGTCTTTCATTGCGGATGTGGGACAACCTTCCTTTTCATTTACCTTTTTCCCTCATGCCCGTGTCCCACAACCCATAATATCGTGACCCTCAATTTTCACTTCCCACTTATGCATTACCCAAATTGCACCCATCATGACTTAGTCATTTTAATAATTTTTACACTTGGTTTCTACTTATTCCTATACTTAGTTTATTTTTTACTTTTGAATGCAGAAGCAGGAGAACATACCCTCATTTCCACCTTCCACTCTCGCAACCTATAACCTGCATGACTGATCACTTATGAAGATGTGTGACAAACCTCCTCTCCATTACTGTTTTCCCTCATGCCCATTTCCCACAACCCCCAACCTTTCTTTATACTTAAGCATTTTTACCAAGTTTGATCTCCTCACTGACCTTCGTCAACCTTCCTTTTATTTTTTAATATTATTTCATTCACGAAATTCTATGAATCTCTCTACTTCATTCAGAAATAACATGGAGATGAAAATTCTTTATAAATATGTCATGAGAACCCTCCCACAATGCATGTGGGATTAATAAATTCTAATTTGCAAATCAAAGGACCAGATTTCATGAGGACAGATCAACGGTGGCTAAGTCTCCATCTTCCAAAGCTCATAACTTTTGATCCCGACGTCTAGTTTGAGAAAATGATAGCTCATCAGAAAGGTAAAGATATGAACACATTTGAAGTAGTTTCAATGGCTGAAATATCATTTATCAAGCCCTAAAAATTAAATTACAGTTGGGACTATTTTGGGCTTGGAAACAAATTATTTTTGGAAAATGATTTATTTAAATAAATTTATAAACTTCTAAGGTGGGTCCCAGATGATAGCGTGAATATCAAAGCTCAAATTTAAGATAGGGAAAATAAAATCCTATCCCTAACTAAATGGAATTTTTAAGAAGATTAAGAGAAGACTGTAAAAGAAGTTTCCAAAGGCATTCAAAGGGTTCTAAATTTCCATCATAGTAAGTCAAGTAGTCACTTTTTTTTTCTCTCAACTAGCTTTCTTTCTCAATTAGTAGTCATTCTACCTTTCTTTTCTCTGAATTTGTGAAAAACAAAGTTCGACCTCTTATTGTCTCCTTTTGTCTTCCAGGTTTCTCTTTCATGTCATGGTCTGCAAGAGCCCAATCCCAATCCTCTTTGAAGGGAAAATGCAATTTACTTTTTATGAACTCTCAAACATTATTATTTATTTTATAAATACTCTACTATTTTTAGTTTCCCAAAGAACTATTCAAGACATATCATTACTGATATCTCAGACATTAATTTTAAGAATGATATTTCAAATGTGTGTCTATCAAAATCTTTATTGCATCTAATGAAATGATCATTTAGAGTTCTCGATCATATGAGGTCCATACTTTCCTTTCCTTAGTTGAATATTGTGTCTTACTTTGATGAATGTTGTCATAGAAATGTCATCCTATGAAAATGTATACTCTTTTGGTTTAAAAATCGTGTAACACAGTGTAAATATTTTCTTTCTATAAGATACCTGGTCCTTCTCAGCTATTCTTTACATGTAAATATTTGTTTCAAGAATAATCTCGGTCCTCTCTCGGGCCTCTTTTACATTCTTGTATATTAATTAAATATAGAGGAGTACCACCTCTTTAAAAACACAGGGGGATTTATCCTCATGATGTTATCTTAAAGACCGTAAAGCGGTCTTTTAGATCAACAACTCTACATGGTTGAATTAATGTGCCATAGTAGTGATATAGAGATATGTGAACACGCACTAATGGGCTCTAGAGTGAACTGCCACCTAGTCATAGTTAAATAGCCATGCAGTCATCAATTAAATATCTAATCATGCAAGTGGAGTGGAGATAAACACATGCATGCACATGTGCAGTGCTCTCCTAGTCTCATGCATGTGATATGTTTCCTCCTGGTGAGGATACCGAGGTGATCATGCAAATTTTGGTGATAAAACTGAGGTTTCCATGCATCACTCTTCTCCATTATTCTAATTCAAGTGCAACTGAATCAAGACTAAAGAGAATGTGGCACCCAATGTTGATCAATTATTTGGTTGGATTTTCTTTGTATGTTAGCACCTATTAGAAGACATCCATGGATGAGTGTAAATTAATTATTTAAATATAAATATCACAACAAAAATGAAATATTAAGGTCGAAAACACAAATATTCACAAACTTTGTGATCAACCCTTTTCTTTCTCATCATCCTATCTTATGTGTTGAATGGGTTCCATTTTTTTCTTTTCTGCAACAAAACAATTGAAAATTAGTATTTCATGCAACAATTAAATTCGATGTATATAAAATAATAAATTAATGATTACCTACCTCCTATGTGGGGTTGTTGAGATGGCTCCTCCTATGATGCAGTTATGCTCATTTATTTTACCATCTCTTTCTACACTTTTTTGGACATCCCTACTAGAATGTATTGGTTTTCCCCTCATTTTTCCCTTGGCATTTGCATAATATTCCTGAAAAATGAAAAAGACAATAATCTTGGAATCATTGGGTTGGTTTTAATATTGTAAGTGGAAAGTATGTCTATATGTTCTTTCCATTATATCCCTCGCAGTTTTGTAAAAAAATCCCCCCTCTCGTTAACTTCCAGCACCACTCTACATGAAATGAGGATCAAGTCATCATCATTTACATCCTTCATAATTCTTATCTTCTTGGGAAAACATATTGTTCCCTCACTATCGATCCCTACACAACATTAAAAAAATGTGAAATCGAGTGCTTAAACATGTTAGCGATTAATGTTAAGAAATTCATTTTAGTAAAATGTCAAAGAAAAACTCCATGTTAATTACCTTTTGATCCACCTAATTCCTCTCTTTGCAACATTTCAATAAATATTTTACGCTCTTTTTCACTTAGATTGTGAACAATCTTATCAAGTTTCTTCAAGTTTTTGTTCTTCATGACATGCTTTAACCAATACACATCTTTAATTTAAACCTACAAATAATTCAAATATATTAAATTTTTAATAAAACTTACAGAACCTTCCTTGTTTTTTTGTTGGGATGAGCTACCATCATGCCCACTGCAATATGTTTTTTTCCTTGAAATTCTATCGACCATCTTCCATAAAAAAAAAAAACAAGAATCATCAGATACAGAAATTATGAAATATTGTTTACAAAATAAGATTTCAATATATATGATTAAATAGTATGCATCGATGCATTACATATATGTATACACACTAGGATATGATTACCGTGTTGTTACAAAATCGAAAATGTTTTGTTTACAAATTGTTATATTCACATGAAGCTCTATAAAGTTATAGAAACATTGATGCCTCGTTATTGTTTATTGCGCACCACCAAACCCATGAACAAATTTTAAACATGATGATTTAGATATAAAAAATAATGTTATTTACATTTTAAACTCAACAATGTTGTTGACAATAACATGCACACTAGTGCGTTATTACTGTATAGTATGCACTGTGAACCACAAAAGCGTTTTTGTTAAAGAACACTGACAACGACAAGTCTTGGGATCAAATGCAATGAGTGGTCCCATTGCAACGGATATCAAATGCCCCATATACAAGTAAAGAAACCCTATAAAAATATATTTCTTAAAAAAAATCTCCTTGTGAAATATAGAGAGGGAAACCAAAAGAAATGACAAGAAAGCTAGGGCTTCCAATAATCAAGATAATTATGAAACCCTTTTATTTTTTTGAGAATGCACTAAAAATTATTTGATTCAAATAGGAGAACAATTGAAATGATTAATAGAGTGAAATCACACACCCAGAATTTCTCCTCCGCATATTTGTATTTGACCTATGATGATCCCTTTCGAATTTGGCTCTTTAAAAAAATCTACCCACTTCAAATTCTTTGCTAGTAAATCTCTCTTGCATAAATCTCCCCTCTAAATTTTGGAAAAAGAATGAAATAATGATCAAGGTTCTCATTTATAAACACATATAATTAGAAAAATGAAATTCATTCTCATTTTTTCGTTGTATATTTCAACACAATGATGATAAAAGAACGCGTTGTTTATTTTGTAACTTACTTTTTCGACGTGATATACAGTTCAAAGTGCACTCGTGCACTTTTTACATAAAAAAACACTTGCAAACAATTTAATTGACACAATACAAATGCAAACCTCTGCAATTAAAATTTTGCAGAGGTTTTGCTTTGCGGAGGAAAAAATGGAGATCACTCTTAGGTGCCTCTCATAATTTAGCTCATTGGTGTGTTTTGTATATACTTACACACCGATGCGTCCTAAAATAATTAAGAGCACCAATAAATTTTAAAATTCATTTGAAATTATGTTTGAAGTTAGATTGTTCTATTCTTCCCAAACGTTCTTTTAAAAATTTATTCACGTATTGACGATGGTTTTGGCTCAAATGCAGAAACAAAGGTTATAATATCAAATGGCCAATTCTTCAAATTCCATCTTATTCCTTATCATTGCAAGTTGTTCAAGTTATCCTCTATTGTTTGTAGTCTATGTTGAATAGGTTCATGATGTTCAAAAACAAAGAGAAGAAGAATCCCAAGAAGAGTCATTTATTTATGTACTACAATATCGTAGAGGCATAAAAATGGAGGCAATAGATAATAAAAGAATTTGGATGGAAGGTCATGGAGATTTAGAAACCAACCCTCAAAAAATGCCACTTCTAAGACATGGATGCATAATATAATACTGATAGGCTCTCGGGTTTTGGGGGGAACATGGCCTGTAATGAAGAGAAGGTGTATTCTATGTTGAACAGGTTACTGACGTTCAAGAATGAATATAAAAGAAGTTGAAGGAGAAGCGATTGTTCCTAGCCTCAAAGTGTCATCATATGGAAGAGATAGACAAATGGAGATAGCAGATAATCTGATAGATTAGATAAAAGTTCATGAAGATTCAGAACCCACACCTAGGTGAACACTTCTTTTGAGACCTAAACAAAGAAGTTCAAACTAGTAGGCTCTTGGGTTTTGGGGGAAAAATGACTCGTAATGAAGAGAAGGTGTAGTTTATGTTGAACATGTTCTTGAAATTCAAGAAACAAGGGAAGAAGAAGCTAAATGATCAGAGGCATATATTTTTGGCCTTAGAGTGTTGTGGTCTCGTAGAGGTAGAAAAATGGAGGTAGTAGCTAATATGATAGATTGGATGGAAGGTCATGGAGATTCAGAACCTGGGCCTTAGTGAACACCAACTATGAGACCTCAACAAATAATATTATACTAGTAGGCTCTTAGGTTTTGGGGGGGAATGGCCCGTAATGAAGTAAAGGTGTAGTCTATGTTGAATAGGTTCTTGACATTCAAGAAAAATGGGAAGAAGAAATCCAAGGAGAGGCATTTGTTCCTAGCCTAAAAGTGCCATGATCTCACAGAGGCAGACAAATGGATGTAATAGAAAATATAAGAGATTAGACATAAGGTCATGGATATTCAAAACCCAGGCCTCAATGAAAAATTCCTTTGAAACCTCAACAAAGAAGATCATGTTGGACATATTGTCATTGATGTCAATAGTCGATGTGATGATTTTTTGTTATGATGAATTATCATTGTGATTTACCATATATAATATTTTCATTGATGTCAACAGTATATCAGTTAGCAGAAAATGTCAAACAGTATGCAAAGATTGAAAGCATAAGATCAGGAGGAGGAGAAAATAGTATGCAGAGATCAAAGCTCAGAATTGAAAACATAAGCTCAGGAGGAGGAGCGAACAATATGCAGATATTAAAGCTCAGAATTGAAAGTGTAAGATTAGGAGGAGGAGTGAACATAGTGCAGAGATCAAAGCTCAGAAGAAAAAGAATAATCTTAGGGTGAGAAGCCTCAACAGTCGTCTAATCAGAGTGAGAAGCCTTAGTAGTCATCCGATCAAGAAATTGACCATGTTTATCATCTAATATTACAGACATTGGTCATATGAGTGACCATGGGCTTGAGGACTATTGGAGGATCGTGACCATAAGATCTGCAATCCAGATCAACGACATGGATGGATTGCGAAGAGATAAATAATAATTAAACAACTCACTAGTTCTAATCCCGCAATTGGTCTAGATCGTCAGATATCATAAACCCAAATATCGACGATTTTGGTTGATCTAACAAACAATCAGATTAAGTCGTGACCGTCGGATGTGCAATCGCCATATCAACTACAGGGATAGATTGCGGAGATTGAAAGGAGAATTAAATATCGTGCTATTTCCAATCTTGCAATTAGTCAGGACTGTCATATCTTATAGCCTCGAAGATCAATGATTGTGGTTGACTCACCAACAACGCACAACTTCAAATTGTAGATTTTTGGTGAAGAGTTAAATCACTCGCAAGTTGTGGTTCCACAACCATCCTTTATCATTGATCTGCTTCAAGTGTCTTCACGATTGTTGGATCATTTTAAAGTGGAAGGATATAATAAGCGGGGCTAAAGGGTTGAGAATTTGATTATCCGAATACCCACCAACCGTTGGATCACTTTTGAGTGGAAGGACAGGATAAGCTAAAAAATCTAAGATCTCAATTATCCGAATACCTGTCAGTTGTCAGATCAAAATAAGTGGAAGGACAAGATAAGTTGAAATATTTGATATCTCAATTATCTAAATTTCCATCAACCATTGGATCCTTAAGTGAAAATATAAGGTACGCAAGGGATGAGATATGAGATCTTAATTACCCAAATACTCGAGAGTCATTGGATTTAAACCAAGGCAAAGGAGCATCACAGACAGATCAAGCCATCGATCTAAGATCATGATCAAACAAACATCATTCATTTCAAGTATAAATATTTGAGGAGGTTATGCTCCAGAAAATCTCACTTCGAGAATTTTCAGTTTGAGATTTGAAATTACCGAACCCTGAAGAGTTGAATTCACTCTCAGTCGTCGATCTGAAATACCCTACAGATGCTACTCTTACTGTTAGATCAAGGATATGAATATGTGTCACATTGGGAGATCTACGTCAACATACCAAGCCAACATGCACATGTGGCAGACCACATCAATAGATCACATCAGCAAGGACATGTGATAGACCACGTCTACAAGGACATGTGGCAGACCACATCTACAAGTACATGTGGAAGACCACGTCAGTAGACCACATCTACAAGGACATGTGGCAGACCACATCAGTAGACCACGTCTACAAGGACATGTGGTAGACCACGTCAGAAGACCACGTCAGCAAGTATACATGGCATAATCAGATGATGATAAGTGTCAAGAGGAAATTGGCTCGTGCCATGTCAACAAGTGACATAATAAAGTTATGTCACTCCGAGAGTTTTACTTTGGGAGTTTTACCACCATCACTTTCCCAAAGTCCCGAAGTGGACACGAGACGTCTGATCTGAAGATCACTTCGGGAGCATTCTCGACCGTTGATCTACTACAATGTAAGGATAGTGTAAGTAGAATAGCCAAAGACCCGGAGTAAATGGTGGCCATCCATATTAATGCTTGATTAAGTCCTATCCATCAAATTAAACAATGAAAGGATGAGTGTAAGGATAAAATCTGACCATTGATCTGGTTCTGTGAAATAAATTGTCCGATCTTGTTCAAAGGTTTGAAAAGTTGAAATCTCGAAGTTCTGAAGGGTGAAGTCTCGAAGTCTCAACAATCGTCCATCTCATCGGGAGATTGAATCGTGACCTTTGAATTGATAAGTGCCCAAGAACTCATCTCTCCTAACATCTCAATAATGCCATTGTTCATATGGTAAAGAGATTTAAAAGGTAGAATGTAATGCGTCACTTAAATTGATAAGCCTATGGTTCTACACCAATGATCATATGAACATGGTTTGAAGGAAGCATCGATTTCTATAATCACAGAGACGATGGAAATCAATCCATAGCTGTGATCAATTTATGAAAGCAAAGGGGATGTCGGGTGTAAATTTGAAGACCTAGAAAGATGATCTCTGGTGGTCCCAAAAGTTGTTGTAAATGAACAAGTTAGTTATAACTTGTTGCGCAAGTTGGCCCAATAACTTAAAAAAGTTTTGAGCATAAACAAGTATAAATAAAACCATGATTGGTTCACTTGGAGATGTGGCTTACGGAGAGAATGAGGTGGATCTAAACCTGAAGTCCGTGAATATCAGCAGGAAGAAGAAGTGAATAAGGCATGAATATCAGAGGGAAGATAAAGCGAAGAAGGCATGAATTTCAGAGAGAAGATGAAGTGCGGTGATGAGAATTTATGGTATACCTATGATCATGAGATAGAGTTGATTCTATAATGGATCATTTCTACTAGAGTTTATTGAACTACTATATGAACTCTAGTTGGATAGACTGTGTTCTATCAGCAAGCTGGGTCTTGTGGCAAGTTGGGTCTTGCTTGAGAGTTGGTTCTCTCTTGAGATTTGGTGCTCTCCTAGGATGTGGTGCTCCTTACTTCTGTTGGTGTTGAAACAAAATAGTTGGTGCTGGGAAAATACTTATTACTATATTCACATATATACATATAAATTATACAAAATATTATACAAACATCTGGTATCTCTTGTGTCCATTGTGATTATGATTTGATTGTTCTTAATCTGTACAGTTATGTTTTAACTGCTAACTTGCAAGAAGAAAATTTATAAAATTCCACACACTAATTCACCCCCCCCCCTCTTAGTGTGGTTGATGTGTTCAACAAATCATACTAGTAGGCTCCTAGGTTTGGAGGGGGATGACGTGTAATGAAGAGACGGTGCAATATATGTTGAACAAGTTCCTAACATTCAAGAATGAAGGGAAGAAGAAGCCCAAGGAGAGGCATATGTTCCTAGCCTCAGAGTGTCGTGATCTCACAGAGGTAGAAAAATGGAGATCATAGATAATTCGATAGATCGGACGAAAGGTCATGGAGATTTGAATCCCGAGCCTTGGCGAACATCGCCTTCAAGACCTCAACAAAGAAGATCAAATTAGTAGGCACTCAAGTTTTTTGGGGGGGAATGTATCGTAATGAAGAGAATGTTGGAAGATTGGTTGTTGTCATTGATGTCAACCCTAATCATGGGTTTTGGACTGCAAGATTGATGAAGGTATTTGGACATGAAGGAAAATGCACATGCAGATAAAACACTCATGGATGGATAGTATACATCATGTTGTTTCCGATGGTATGTGGCACGTCATGTGGATCCTCATGGTTGAGGAGAAATGAATTTTTGAAGATGACAAAGTGAAATGAAGAAGGAAGTACATGTAGGCCCTGAAGATAATTAAAGAAAAGAATTACAAAATAAGAAAG
>JZKD02S0111264.1:3004790-3034493 GCA_000966675.3 Picea glauca
AAGGTATGATAGATTATGGTCTCAGTTATGACGGAGATCATAATTTCACATTGAGTGGATACACTGATTCAGATTGGGCAGGAAGCGTTGCTGACAGAAAAAGCACTTTCGGATGTTGTTTCTGTTTGGGATCAGCCATGATCTCATGGCAGAGTAGGAAGCAATCCAATATTTCTCTCAGCACAAATAAATCAGAGTACATTGCCGCATCTTCTGCTAGCTACAAATCTATATGGCTATTTGACCGATCTATTTGACCTAGAGATGGAAGCAACCATGATTCTATGTGACAACTAGAGCTGCATAAAGATGAAAAAGAATCCTATATTCCATGAAAGGTCGAAGCACATAGAGATTTGCTATCATTACATCTGTGACATGGTGCAGAGAGGAGCTTTGAAGCTCCTGTATGTTAGCACGGATGAACAGGTTGTTGATGTGTTGACCAAACCTCTATCTCGTGTAAATTTTGAACACTTTCGAGATAAGCTTGGTAAGTCCGAAAGGACCCTCCCTGAAAGGGGGAGTATATATGATTCCTTGCTTCTGACCTCATTGTTAGATGTAAAGAAAGATGATTCCTTTCTTCTGACCTCACTGTTAGATGTAAAGCAAGATGATTCCTTACTTCTGACCTCACTATTAGATGCAAAGCAAGATGATGTGTGTCTTCATTTCTTCTGACCTCGCTGTTAGACGTAAAGCAAGATGATTCCTTGCTTCTGACCTCGCTATTAGATGTAAAGCAAGATGATGTGTGTGTTCCTTGCTTCTAACCTCACTGTTAGACGTAAAGCAAGATGATTCCTTACTTCTAACCTCGTTGTTAGACGTAAAGCAAGATGATGATGTGTTCCTTGCTTCTGACCTAATTGTTAGACGTAACGCAAGATGATGTGTTCCTTGCTTCTGACCTAGTTGTCAGACGTAAAGCAAGATGATGTGTTCCTTGCTTCTGACCCAGTTGTTAGATGTAAAGAAAGATGATGTGTTCCTTGCTTCTGAACCAGTTGTTAGATGTAAAGCAAGATGATGTATACCTTGCTTCTGACCTAGTTGTTAGACGTAAAGAAAGATGTGACTTGCATTGAGCTACCAGATTAACAGTGGTGACATAGAGCCAGTCTAGTACTATGATGGGCCAGCCTAGTGTTGTGATGAGGTATCATTTTTATACTGATACATATTGATGCAGATGATGATGGCATTCTTTCGAGAATGACGATGTTGTCGATGAAGAAAACTTCTGATGATTTATAGATACGCCAGCTAAGATGATATTGATGATGTAGTCCTCCCACCTAATGTTGTTGATGATTTTGTCCTCTCTCTCTCTCGCATGATGCTGCTGAAGAATACCCTTATTGTTAAGGGGGAGTGTTGAAATAATGTAACTGCAAAGAGTATTCTTACTATTATTGATATTTTATTCATAGGATCAATCCCCATTGTGGATTGATCATGTCGATTATTGTAATAGGACCAAATCCCCTTTTGTGGATTGGTCAATAGACAATTATAATAGGTAGAATAAGAAGTTGGCCCCAGCAGTTAATTAAGAGACCCAGAAATATAATAAAGGTGGGTTTACCCACCCAGATTGAGAAGTCAGCCCTGCCAGTGAAGAGACACTTCACACATGCCAGAACTTGTATAAATACAGGAGGTTAGCACCTCATTTGATCACAACTCACTTGCTCAGTTTGAGAGACAAGCTCTGATCTGTTACCGGCAAAGGAGAGAGAGAGTGACGCATATATTGGGAGAGGACTTTATGTTTTAGCATAAGATCTCTTGGCATTGTATTGGCTATTTATATTAAGGAAGTTTTGTTGGGTTTTCTTCCCCTATAGGGTTTCCCAGGATAAATGTTGTGTCTCTTGTGAATGTGTATTTCTCAGTGATCTTGTTCTTATGTTGCTATTAACTATTGAAATGCAAAGAACTATAATAATGGCATAAACATTAACAGTTCATACCGTCATGTATAGACAAGCATATACAAAAATAAAATATCTTATACTTTAAACAATATACATAAAGTTATACCTTAAATATATGTTGTACCTCATATATTACATTGCTATGTTGCATCTAGTTCCTATGTTCAATGCATATTTATTTTCTTAGTCACTAAGAACCAATTTTACAGATTTTCTCATTCACCCTTGGGTTTATGCATTATCCATTCTATTTGTCACATAATTTTGGAGGAAACAATGTATACCGATTTAAAATTTTCAATGCTTATATATCCTCTTGTTTTTTTCACCTCTCTTCATACATATCCACCCATTTTTTGGTTTCCTCCCTATCACAATAAATAAGTATATTTATTTTGTCCAGTTCATTTAAATAATACAAATAATTTCCACTATTTATTGCACCAAGACCAAATGTTTGTAACATGTATCTCTTTGGAATTGATTCACCTAGTTTTAAGATGTACACAACAATTACATGTTAAGTAAGTTTACAAAAGCTACACTATACCCTCACATTTCGTACATGCATGAATACTATTAATAAAATTGACAATTACCCCACAAATGTAGATAATCATCCAATCATGTAGTGTAAATGTAATGTGATATTATCATGCCCATGTCTGTGCATCAAATATACGTGTTTTTGCTATGTTTTTATATTATATTATAGTATCTATGCCTATACCTATGTTTATATTTGTGTATATCACTCCACCCACCCCTTTCGGATTGATTTGTCTTCAAATCAAGGGTAATGAGTTCGTCTTCTGTTATAGAAGGTCATCTTGACTCTAGATTTTTTGAATGCTAAGTCTTTATGCCATTCACTTGTATTATATTGAATTATAGATCTGTTTTCTTTGAGTTACTTCTCCATATATGGTGTTATCCTTACCTTATGTTCTAGGCTTCCTAACCCATATAACTTATAGTTCTTCCTTTGCCACTTGAATTCCATAAATTTCTAGGAGGTTTGTGTGTAGGTGCCCAATTTTATCAACCATTTTTCTCCTACACCATGTTGATTCCCTTAAGTGGCAGAGTGTAATATCCAACTTGTAGTTCCAAGTTTTGTACTTGTACATAAACCTTATGGAACCATCCTACTCTTTTGACTTGTTCACTATCGACAATTGTAACCAAGAGATGTTTCACGGGGTATATAAAAAGATTTAGTTGTTTTGCGAGGTTGATATCCATGAAATTATGTACTTCCAAAGTCTACTAGGATTGTGATATTTTTATTCTTATTGCTTCCCTTGAATTTTAGGGTCCTTGGTGCCACTCTTCTTGTAATTGTTGCAAGCGATATCATGGGTTTTTAATCTTGAATGTTGTAGATAATACCATTTTTCCTTAGATGAGGTGGAACATATCATAATATAGGTGGTTTCACTTCTTCATTTTGGTATATAACCTTGTTAAGGACCCTCAATCCTTCTTTCTTATGAGTCTTCTTAGTGCACATGATTGTTTCTAATGACACCTTCGGTGATTTTTCATCCATATTAGATTCTAACATGTCTTCTTTAGTTGAAACCTCTACTTCATTCCCATCTATAATTTTGCAATGATGAGTGACTAGGTGTACATCTATGACTCAAAGTCCAATTCCTTCCACATCTACAACAATTTTTTCCTTCATTTCCCTCTCTTCATCAGAGTTGCTAACGAAAGTGTCTAATTTTGTTTTAGCATCATACTTGTGCAATTTTGGATTGTTGCATTTGTGCGTGTGTGACCACTTGTCCCTGCAATATCTACACTTGTTTACCCATTTCTTATATGTGTCATGGTGATGATATTAGTCATCATCCCTCATGTGGGGTTATGTATACTTGTTGAATTGATTTTCCTAGTTGTTTGGCTTCTTTAATAGTTTTGGGATTCCATAATTTTATTACACTACTGATGTAATTATTGAACCTGTAGATGTACATTTTTAGTAATTGATCACTAAGAGTTCAATCTATTTTGTTACTGGAACTACCCATTCATGTGTATAATAATTTACATGTCCTCTTTTTCTTTAAATGAACGAACTTGTTGTAAAGTTCATCATCTTCTTTGTCATGTAACCTCTTTAATAATGTGATAATAGAATTTTACCAATAGAAAGAATGAGTGTCACATTTCCTAGACCACCATAAGAACCAAATTTCAACTTCTCCTTCTAAATTATTGGAGGTTGTTATTATTTTTTCCATTCACCAAGTGAGGATTGAATTCAAAGATACCCTCCATTTTGTTGCCTGAATGATGACTCCTATATGGCCTTTTCCATCATATTTTAGTATTTCCTTTTTAATTTTGTAATAATATCTATCATAAAATCTTGGGTTACTTGTATTTCCTAAGAGAAACATCCCTAGTAGTTCTGTATTTGAGATTGGTGAAGTCCAAGGTGCGATTTTCTCCATTATTTCCATTATTCTATTGAACCTATAAGCATTCTCACTATTTACTTCTTCTCTTTTAATTTTCTCTTATCCTCTTAATGCAATTATAATGTATAAAGTATCATCTAATCTTTTCAACATATTTTTATCTCACATTCCTTGTTTGGTCAACATTTCTTTTAGTTCTTCATGTCATTTGTTCATGTCAATCTCAATGCTACCCAAATATTTCAGAGATTTGATGTCTTCCTTATGGCTATATAATTCTTTATTTATTTCATTATTAGGTTGTCTCTTTTTCCTTGATGATCCCATTAATTCTTAAATTTTACAGGGTATGGTAAAAACATTTATTGGGTTTGGTAAAAAGTTTTTATATCAAGTTTGGTAAAAAAATTTTACAGAGACTTGGTATTTTTTTTCTCCATTTAATTGGATTGATGAAAACAATATATAACTATATATTTGAATAAGATATAAAAATGAATGACAATTTACAATTGATGGCTTGTATATAAATATCATTGAAGAGGTCCTTGTGCTTTTTCATTGAAAATATGTC
The DNA here is from genome assembly GCA_000966675.3 of Picea glauca. Taxonomy (NCBI): domain Eukaryota; kingdom Viridiplantae; phylum Streptophyta; class Pinopsida; order Pinales; family Pinaceae; genus Picea; species Picea glauca. The sequence continues at coordinate 3,009,740 of JZKD02S0111264.1, forward strand.
TTTTTAATAAAATGTTTATCTGTATATTTTATATTTGTTTATTTTTATTTTTATTTTTTATATTATATTGTAGTATCTATTCCTACGCTTATGTTTATTAACAAAAAAATGGTTTGAGTGTATTGATATCAAAAGAGAAAATTACATTTCATGGATTCTAGTCACCATTGAATAATAACAACATGAGTGGTTTATATCTTTAACAAATTATGGTGATCGTATGACTTGAGATAGACCTCTGGATGGCCCAACCTCTATGAGACATACCTTGACTTCTCCACCACATACCAAATGTTGGGCACAAACACAATTGTCGCTAATTTCCATCTTCAGGACGAGCTATTGTACCAGTTGGTCCATCTCTACATTCCATCAAGTGAGCGAGCGAAGTTGATTTGGGAAGCTCACTACAGTGGATGGAAGGACACTTCAGCTTCGAAAAGACACTGACAGTGATGCAGAAACATTTCTACTAGCTGAAACTTTGACATGATGTCAGCAAGTATATCATGTCCTGCACTGCCTGCGCTAATGCCAAACCAACCACTAAGAAACAAGGTTTGTACACCCCCATGCCTACTCTTGACAAGCCATGGGAATCCATCTCAATGGACTACATGTCGGGCCTTCCATCCACTAAGAGGGGAAATCACTGTGTCTTTTTGTTTGTTGATCGCTTTTCCAAGATGACAATCATGGTCACCTGCAAGAAGAGCATCATAACAGAGGCCACTACCAAGCTCTTCTTTGAATGAGTCCGGGTACATTTTCGAATCCCACAAATCGTTGTCTCAGATTGCGACAGTCGGTTCCTCAACAGATTTTGGTTGAGCCTCTAGTCATTGTTGGACACCAATCTCACCAAGTCCACTACCTTTCGTCCCCAGACAAATGGCCAAACTGAGGTCGTCAATCGAATGATAGTGCATATCCTGCACATGTACAATTCCAAGCACCCCCAAAAATGGGATGAGAGTCTTCCCTATGTTCAACATAGCTACAATAGAGCCCTACATAGCTCAACCAACAACAACCCCTTTCAGGTTAGGTTGGGATTCCAACCATTGGGTCCCATGGATGTTGCACTACCTCTTGCAGCCACCCCAACAGATTCATCACCTGCTCCAACTGAAGCTAAAAAATCCTCCCCAATCATTAAGCGGATCCAACACATCTACCAACATGTTTAGGATATTTTACAGAAGTCCAATGCCTATTACAAGCAACTCCATGATCAACACTGGGTACCACATAAGTTTCAGGTGGGAGACAAAGTGTGGTTACACTTGCAGAAAGAACGCCTTACAGGGCCCCATCAGAAGCTTCTCCCACTCCATTACGGACCTTACACCATCACCAAGGCTATGGGTGACAATTCTTTTCAGCTCAACATTCCCCCTTTCCTTGGCCTGCACCCATTTTTCAACATGGATCTCCTTCGGCCATACTTCCCACCATTGTTGGACACCTCAGAGATAGCAGAACAATTGACACCAACATAGATCAACCCTGACTGCATACAATAGGAATCTAGTGATCATATTGTGGACACACAATTCAAGGGAACTCACCAGCAAAGGATCCATCTTTATCAAGTTTTCAAAGAGGGGAAACTCCTGCACCAAGGCAAGTGGCTCACCCAGGGCCAAATTCAGCAAAAATTTCCACATTTGATGGGGGCACTCAACACAATGGATACCATTTCTTCCTAAGGGATGAGTATTGATCTAGATGGATTTTGGTGGCTTCCCACCTGTTCCAATTGGCTCATTTTGGCAGTTTTCCAATTTAACAGTTTTTTCGTAGTTTCCAGGTCCCTGACTTACATGGCTGTTTTGAGGCCCTAAACAATGTTTTTAGGGATCGCCACAGTCACACTACATATGAAGTCAGAGTTTGATGTAAACATGTGTATTCCCCGGACAGACCTTTCCAACGAGCTATCATGTGCCTAAAACAAAGATCGTATGCAAAAGTTACAACCCCAGGAAGTTAATGTACTAGCTTACCCAAACGGGGCCCACATGACTTTTGGCGCTTCATCTCCGAGGGTTAGGTTTTTGGATGTCTAGGATTTTGGCATTCCTGTTTACTGTAAAAAGGCTTGGAGAGCCTCATTGTAACCATCTTCTTGTGAATGAGTGCAACCATCACATCTCTTCTCAAAGATAAGTCACCACCATTCTAGTAAGCATGTTTTCTGCTGCATTTTACAGTTTTAGCACATTTTCTTATTGAATAGAAACTAGTTTTACTGTATCTTTGTTATTCTTGTGTCTCTATGTTAAGAATAATAATAATCTGTATTCATTTTCGTTATGCTCATAAAATCCGTATTCACTAATAGAATATTATGGTGGTACGTGGTGATATTTAAGATGCACAAGGGGCATGGTTGGCATTGAGATCACTCCACTATTAATTTGATATATCATGTCCATAATTGGGATCTATTCTTCTTCAAATAGTTGAAATACAACCATCAATGCATCATCAGGTTATGCATTGTCTTCAATATCCCCATCCATGGGTTCTTCCAAGGAATGCTTGAACATAAACTTGTTTTGTAGAGGATTTAAGCAGTTTGTTTATATCCCAACATCAATGTGTAATCTAGTCTAGATTTGTCTTTAAAAACTCGTAGATGTACTTTCACCACCATTCCTTCTTGTTGGACTTTCATGTCCCCATTTTTGGGTTCCATTGTTTTGTAATAGAAGGGACTTATGTGGTTTGTCAGTGGAGAAAAAGGAGTGAAAAGGGGGTCATTTAATGTTACTTAGTTAGGAGATGTTATGTTTTTTAAATTGACATTAGGGAAGTAAAGTGACTTTAGATTAATAAGTTACTTAACTATTATTAAAGTGAATTTTAATCCTAAAAGTGAAAATTGGAGGGAAAATTCTAGAAGTTACATTTGATTTGGTCAAAAAAGGGAAAGTCTAGAAGGATTGATTTAGTCAAAAGGGGAAGTTCTAGATGGCATGGAGGAAGGATCTAGAAGGGGTTGGAAAAGTATAAAAGAAGAGAAACGTCTCACTTCTCATTATTATGATTTGACATCTTATTGGAGTGCTCTTGTAGCCAACATTTTCGTTGGGGGTTTTGTGAAAAACCCTTCCACCATTACAATTTGGTTTCGGTGGTGCAATATCCACCCTAGCTAGACAAGAGGGGAATCCATCTAGGATTTCCATTAGAGTCTCAGTTTGGTAGGGGGAATCCATCCAGGATTTCTATTGGAGCTTCATCTTGAGATTTTGGATTATTGTTGGAGGGATATTGAAGTGCACACGAGGTTTATGGAATTTTCTGGACAAGGCCGAGCTCAAACATTTGTAGGATTCCAGAGGGTTTCGAGAGAAATTGGGTTCATGGTACCCCCACGGGTTGAGACTAGGTTGTTCCGCGAGGCCCCACTGGACATCGGGCTCTGTCCCATGAGGACCTTTATAATCAGGGGATATTATAGTAGTATCAGAGCTGATGATCTTGCTAGCCTATAATTACATGGTTTACAGAAGAACTAGAGGCAAAAATCATCATGGACAAGGGGATGATAGAAATTGTGCGTGCCATAGAGGAAAATCAAGAGAATGTGGCAAGGGCGTGGGAGAAGATACACTTATTAGTTGAGAAGAAGGGAAAATGGCCCAAATCTAGACAGGTTGATGAAGCCAAGAACTCAACTCATGATGGGGGTTTTTCATAATCATAAGGGAACTTGCATGCATCTAGCCATGTTGAGGATGCGTGCATAAAGGAATACCAAACAACACCCTATGATACACCATCAAATCTAACTGATGAAGACAAGGATTCTAGTGTGTTAGATGGGTATCCCTCTGATGAATCAACACAAGAAGAGAATGCAACATCTTATGATTACATGTTCCAACCAACCAATGTTGAGGATCCCACAACTTTCACCATGTATGATTCTTATGATGTGGGAAGTCTAAGTGCAATAGCACCTACTCTTGATGAGGATTCCACAACATATCTCATTTATGATGTCGATGATGATGAGGACATGATTGTACCTTGACAGGGTTTGGATGACCAATTATTGGTCAAGGAGGAGTATATTGTGCAGGTGTTGACAAGGCAGATGGTACTCATAAGTTTCTTGAAGATATTATGTGGAAATCTTAGATGGAGGAGAAACAAAGATGAATTGTAGATGGGATCACTAGTGCTCAATTACACATCATCGAAGACACACTATAGTATATGAAATTTGATTACTTGCAGTTGTTCATGGATAGGGACCTTACTCTTAAGTTCATTGAAGACAAGGAAAGGGAGATTGAGGAGATTTTTCACCATCTTAGTTTGGTGCGCTCTTCATCATTAATAGCCACATGGACATATGAGGGCATGGGTGGCACTCATGATATGAGGGAGGAGCCTCCTGTGACGATCTCGCATGAGGAGTATTCAAAGTTGGAGGTGTTGGAGGAGAGGTTCGACACAAAGGACTTTGATTTTGCACGTGTTCTGCATGGTAGGGATCATGAGCCATTTCTTTTGGCTCGACACTTAGCTACAGAGGGGGTAGTTGCACAAATTCCTTGTGGACCAACCAGCAAGGAAGTATATGCACCAGTTGATTGAGGGATTGAGTATAGGACATACATGGATACATCATTGTGGGATCCAGGTTTAGTCAATATTTGTAGAGTGATTGATACAATGGCACATATAAGATACAACATGGCACATGGTGATACAATGGCGTGCATTGGTATACAACAATATACAATGGTGTATGATGGTATGCAGTGGGTTTTTAGGACATTTTCCCTGGGGATACCTCCTAACAGGGATTTCAGACATATCATCGAGTTTGGATCACCCAAGATCAATGAGTGGATGGATGAGCTTCATGGAGAGGAATATTCCTCAGAGATTAATCTTTGATTGGGATATCACCAGAGTAGGGACAAAGAGTAGGATAACTGCAGGGTTTCTCTCAAAGGTTACCATGAGTCCTTGGTCATACCGTTGGGGTTGACTAATGCACCTAACACTTTCCAGTCTTGTAGGAAGTGGCAACGACATCTAGTGTTATTTTTTGGTGCCATCGACTTTGGCAGGGCATGGAGGGTTCACTTGAGTCAGTGGGGTGAAGCAAGTAGGATTATAGCCATATCAAAGTTATTTCATTTGGGCTATGTGATTGGAGAATAGGAGGAGATCCATATTATATTGGATCAATTTTTCAGAGGTGTCAGCTGACAGAGTGGTGGATGGCTATAGAGGTCACACACATGTAGTTCCCGAGCTCACGCTTAGGGATATGATCACGAGGGCTATGTGTGATTCACCTTTGGCAGGGAATTTTGAGTACTCACATGAGTATGAGGCACCACATGTGACATGATTATTTTCCAGGGAGATGTTTAGACTCCACATATCACTTGAGTACATTGACGGGAATCGAGATAGTAGATTTTACAGTACAGTTTGGCTAGGGATGAACAAATTAGTAGGCACGTAGTTGATTCCTAGTACTTGGTTTCCACCCAATGATGGCATACCAGGGACTTGACTCATTTTTCGACTGATGGTTACCACTATGGCACACCAACAACAAGAAGGTATTAGGAGTGGTAGACTTCCTATTTGGTGGTGCGATCTGAGAATTCATCTGAGTGATAGATTGATGAGGATGATGATCAATAGAGTCGTGGCAGTAATTGGTCGGATTTATTTTTGGGGTGTGAGTATAATGGAGATCGAGACTCACCCTATATGAAAGGAAAAACTCGAGGATGGTCATGGACTTGAAGACTTAAAATTCACTAAGACACCTTCATAGGAGAGGATTGAGGGTGATGGTTTCAAACCCTTTAGGGAGATAAACTTGGGGTTCTAGGAGAGGAGAATGAAAACTGGGAGCGTTGGTCGGACGATGATGATCAGAGTGGTACATCATCATCATGGTGGTACCTTTCCGGGATTAGTTTGGGACCCTGGGATTACATGGTTTGACAATTCAACCACCATTAGAGATGTGATCATCGATTTTGACTTTTTTGACTTTACTTTTGGGAGGCCTAGGAGTGGTCTTCCTAGGAGTTGACTGAATTTATACAACTTATGGTTGCCTAGCTTATCAGGAGCAGTCAGGTGGACTTTGGTATTTTCACCTTACAGACTAGTGCTATGAGTAGAGGGTGCTTCATGTCATATAGACTAGTGTGGGATCCTGGTGACTTTACCTTCTACGAAGTTCTTGTGTTTAGGGACTTTGCAGACAATATATTGGGAGTTTTTATGGATGTTGCTTGGTTGATTGCAATAGGATGGGGGTACCAGAGTATCATGACTCTTCACTTTGATACTTGGATATTAAGTGTCATGGATGCCCTATTAGTTGGTGACCAGATAGACTTCTCTATGATATCTGATCTTACAGTGGGGATACATCGGATGGGCATGATCCTCGATAGTGGATGCAATCTTTTGAGGCATTACAACTTGTGGACGTAGAGTGGGCAAGATGGTTAGACGAATGTGATAAGAGTAGTGCACCATCAACGTAATGATTCCTTTTTTAGGATAGCTTGGGACCCTGAGATTTCAGTAGGAGACATTGCAACAATGGACATGGAGGCGAGAGCTAGTTTTTTCTCTCATGAGATTGGTTCCCTGGAAGAGCATTACATTGATGAATTGATCGAGTTGTTGTAGAATCGAGTGGCCTTGCTTGCTGGTGGTTTTCAGGAGGCCTCTTATGTCAGTACATTATCAGACCACACCTTGAGCAGAGGATGCTTCACATCTTACAAGGTGGTTTGGAATCCTAGTATCATTTTCAGTCTCAGCATGGAACAATCAATGGAGCATTAGGGCATGATGGCATTTCTTGAGGACAAACAATCATTGGGAAGGGAGGACTTGTCATGTCCCCATTTTTGGGTTCCCCTGTTTTGTAATAGAAGGGACTTCCATGGTTTGTTAGTGTATAAAAGGGAGTGAAAAGGGGGTCATTTAATGTCACTTAGTTAGGATATGTTGTGTTTTTTAAAGTGAAATTAGGGAAGTAAAGTAACTTTAGATTAATAAGTTACTTAACTATTATTAAAGTGACTTTTAATCCTAAAAGTGAAATTTGGAGGGAAAATTATAGAAGTTACATTTGATTTGGTCAAAAAAGGGAAAGTCTGGAAGTATTAATTTAGTCAAAAAGGGGAAGTTCTAGAAGGCATGGAGGAAGGATCCAGAAGGGGTTGGAAAAAGTATAAAAGAAGGGTAACCCCTCACTTCTCATTATTATAATTTGACATCTTATTGGAGTGCTCTTGTAGCTAGAGTTTTCACTGGGGTTTTTGGAAAAACCCTTCCACCATTACAATTTGGTTTTGGTGGTGCAATATCCACCCTAGCTAGACAAGATGGGAATCCATCCAGGATTTCCATTAGAGTTTCAATTTGGTAGCGAGAATCCATCTAGGATTTCTATTGGAGCTTCATCTAGGGAGTTTGGCTTACTATTGGAGGGATATTGAAGTGCACAAGAGGTTTACAAAGTTTTATGGACAAAGTCAAGCTCATACATCTGTAGGATTCCAGAGGGTTTCAGGGTAAACCAGGTTTAGGGAACCCCTGCGGGTTGAGACTAGGTCGTCTCGCAAGGCTTCGATGGACATCGGGCTCTGTCCCATGAGGCCCTGCTAGACATTGGGCGTCTCGCGAAGACCTTTGTAATCATGGTTTTCAATAGTTTGTTAGGGTTTGATCCATGAAGTTTACAAGAGGGCACATAAAGACGCTCACAGAGTAGACAACATTGTGACATACATTCTAGTATATATTTTTAGTTGGCACCATCTATTGTCATCATTCTAGGTTGCTTGAGTTGTTTTTTGTTTAGTGGATATTGTAGCTACCTTGCAGAGAATAGTTGTAGTGTTTTGCTGAAGCTTCCTAGCAATCATTAGACTTATATTGTTGTTTGTATTTCCAGTCTCCATTCATAATAAAGGATGCCAAATGTTGTCACTCTCATTCATTTTGTACTTGGATTAGTAATGTGTTCACCCAATGTGATGCATGCAAACTGTTTTTGAAAAGTACTCAGTCATTTAATAACACATATAATACAAGTATATGACAAAAGTACACAACCAAAACCACATAATGGACAACAAACCTTCATTTCCTTAGCATATTCCCATCGGGGGATATTACATGGACTCACTTCCAATGTCAACCCTATTTCTTGCAGCCATTTACTAGTTAGCTCATCCTCGTTCTTCAACTTCTTCAACCCCTACAACCTCACCTCACTTGCTTCCTTTCTCACTGATCTCCTTCCACCACTTCTCGCTATGTTCCATGACTTCATACATCTAGTCAAACAACCACCATTTAATATGTCTACTTTCTTTAAGGCTCATTTATCTCTCCCATTATTCTTTGTGTCCTCCATGATACCTATTTATTTAAACCATCATCATCATTAGTTTTCTCGACCAACCCACAACATAAGGCTTCTAAACTACCATGTTGGTCGGGTTAAAGGGTAAAATACTCTCTTCCAACAACAACATTTTACCCTAAGTAGGAATATTGTTCGACAAATTTCCTCGTGACTCTTGTTTGAACTCCCCTTTATATCTTCAATAACATTGGTACTCTTCTACCACAAACTCAACAATGTACCCTTCCATTGTTGTCTTCATCCAAAAATATACAACTCAACTAATTGGGTGTTTAAACTGTTGTAGTGCTACCAAATTCAAAAGGTTTCACTAAATAGTTTTTCTTTCTCTCTAACTACAACCCTACATCTCCTCAAGTCATTGCATCCACTCATACAAGCGTACTAGGAACTCAACCCATAAAATCTTGTATTCATCCCTTATATCATCTCCATACAACACTATCTCTCTACAATGATTGACATTTCATCCTCGTAATGTAGCTTCGTGTAAAATAAACTTCTTGATCTGCACCTCAAACCAATCTTGCAGTTGTGATTTAGAGAATCTCTACCTCATCTTGTTGAAACCCCACACTCATGATCATGTCCTAGCAACAAAATCATTGTAGGCACTAATCGGTAGATTAGGGTTGAAATAGGAGTCCAACAAAATCCAGTGTAGTCTAGTGTCGACATTATTAATCTCTCTAACAAGGAAGGTCTCACCTGAGATACATTGCCAAGACTTGTAATAGGCGAGGAGTGTCCTAAATTGAGGTTAGCATAGTCAACAACAAGCTAATGCATCAACAATCTAAGTTCACTCCATTAGTCTTACTTAGTTTTGCATCAATTAGAGTCATGTAACTAATTCATACATTAACTAGGAAAGAGCGTTGAAACAATAACACATATATACATCATCCAAATAAACCATGGACACAAATAGACTCACAATAGGAGGTGTCATATTATTCCATTCAAGGATAATCAATAAATACATGGTCCTTTTCACAACATACCTAGCAGAACATCCATATAATACACAATCAACCCAATAATAAAATATAGTAGTGACATCAACAAGCATCGTCCAACCATAACAATAACAACCGACCCTTTATCCTAAGTGACATATACAATTTACACAATTAACTTGCAACCATCTTTAAGAAAATCAAATCCTAACTAACTTAAACGACTACATTATTGTACAACTTTGGACCTAATAATTAAAAACATATATTTCCTTTTCGAAAAAGAATAAAATTAGATTATTATTATCATAATATATCATGATTATCATGCACTAACATACCCTACCTTACCCTAGATTATTTTTCACTATACCATTATGTATGTTTTAGGTTGACAAAGTCCATTTACTTTTTCATATGACACCAATTTAACTCTATCATGCACTAACCTACCCTACCCTACCCTACCCTAAAATATTTCCCACTAGACCGTTATGTATGTTTTGGGTTGACAAAGTCCACTTACTTTTTCATATGACACCAATTTAACTCTGTGTTATAAAAGTAACACCATGGAGGCCAACCATGCTCCCCATATCATGTCACTTACGACATAGAGAGGGCCATGGCGGCGCCCCTTGTCCATGCATCGTGTAAGTTCAACTAATAAAACCAACAAAATAAAAAAAAACCCATGAACAAGCGTATATTCGGTTAAAAGTATTCGAATAAAAAGTATTTTCCACAAAACTTCCTTGTTGACTAAGAACCTTTACTTCGATCTTAAGCCAAAGGACTTGCCGTGGAACATGGCAAATTTTTATTTTAAAATATAAATAATATATTAATCTAATTAAATTTTAAAATTTTAAAATATAAATAATATATTAATCTAATAAAGTGGAAAAACCTAAAGAATGGAAGTGAACCAAAAGAATGGAAGTGGCTATATATAATAAATAAACGAAAGCAATTCATGCCACCGCACGACTATAAATAAATACAATGGGACTAGCTTCAAGTAAGCAGCAGAAGAAGAGACTGTTAGTCCTGCCGTCTTCAGCAAATTCAAATTCAACAGTCATGGCGTCTTCCTCGAATTCTAATTCAACAGCAACAGGAGCTTCTTCCGCTTCAGGGAATCAATTGGTGGAATGGCAATGGCAAACTGATGACCTGCGTTGGCGTTCATACGATGCTTCACGTACTGCAGCCATCGAGGCCGCGCATGCCCGGGGTGAGTACTCCGTTGAGATAAGCGTCGACCAGGGTTCGACTCCTACTTGCGTCATTTACTTCCAGAACCAAGACCTCAGACAGGTAGAATGCTTTTTCCTTATTCATTTTCACTGCTCTAGAATAATTTTCAACACATTGTAATATTGATGTTCAACTTAATGTGCGCATTTGTTGAGTGAGCCTGAAATCCACTCCTGTGCGTCGAATTTACTTAAGTTCAGTCGATTTCTTTGCTGTGTTTGTAATACGGGGATTGATGAGTGGTTTGGTGAGGGTTACTGTAATTTAGGTGAATTTATACAAGTAGTTTCTTAATCTTTGGTCGCATTCGTGTTACAAGCATGATCACTAGATTTCAGCTTAACTTTACCAAATTCTAGGCTAATTTCTCAACGGGTTCTTTAAAATTTGGTTCATTTGACGTCACGGCTCTGTACATAGATTACAAGGACGATTATGGACTTTCACCAACTATGAGGTTAATTTTGCAATAAAAAAGTTATTCTTTGACACTGCAATAGAAGGAATTGAAGCCAATTTTAGAAGAAGTTCTCAATTTTTGGTTAATTCTGCATCATGATAGACTTTTGAAGCCAATTTTAGAAGAAGTTCTCAATTTTTGGTTAATTCTGCATCATGATAGACTTTACCAGTTCTTATGTTGGTTTTACAAGATATATCTAACTCTAGTTAGCCTTAGCCGCAATCGTAATTGCTAATTTTAATTTCTAGCTGTTACAATATATTTACAGGAAAATTTGTAATCTTTGACTATGGAAAGAGTTGAAAGAAACAGAGAGAAGATAAAAAATAAAAACATATTAAAAAAATCTAAAACATGAGAACTATACCCCAAGGTGCCAATTGAGAAAAGACAAAGGAGAGGCCAACTCTGGGTTTGGGAAGGCTGAGGAGTTGGGGATGCCTAGCCTTCCAGTTGACCCCAGCAGAGCCATTTTCCTATTTATTCATGCACACCTCAAAGGAGAAGGGGTTCTTTGTCTGAGATTGAGAGGAATTGCTTCCCAAATTCCCATGTGAAGACTGAGAATATACCAGAGAGCTAGAGGATATTGTAACCTGCATATTTGCCAAGAAATAAAAGACTGACTGAAGCGTTTTCCTGTTTGAGTTTCCAGGGTAAATATGGTGTCTATTGTGTGTTGAATGGTTTTGATATTTCTCTATGTGCTGTGTTAGTGTTAAATTCTGTGTGTGAGTTAAGGAAGCTCTTCTTTTTATTTAAAATGCTGCCTATGGTTATCTTCATGGTTAAAAGGTGAGTTCCTCATTGAATTCCTGTTAGTTCCATTCAGAATCTCCATTCTCCATTAATTCTCTGTGAATGCAACAACTATTCAATAATCTCTATCCATTCAATGTTGAATTTGAGATCAATGGCTGTTGCAATTAATTATCTGAATTTCTAATTTCGTTCCTAAAGATCAGCAAAATTGAGATCTCAAGACCGTCAGCATCCAAAACCAGCCTGCACGCTGTGTATTTCTCTTCCTTGAGGCTGTGCACATCCATACAAGCCGTCTCTCTTTCTTGAGGCCGTACGCTGCCTGATAGACTGTCTTCCTCTTCCTTCAGGCCGTGCAATTGGTTGCTGGGTGTTTACTTAGTTTTGGACCGTTTGCTGACTGGGGATCTGTGCTCACTGCCATCAAAGGAATTGTCAAGTGTAAACATAAATTTTTTAATTGCTCCTTCCTCCCGTTGCGTTGGCATTGTGTGGTTCAGTTCATTTGGGCATTTTGTTGGTCATACCTTTTGGCATTCTCTTGTTTTTAGTGGAATTGTTTCATTCCCCTGTAACGAAGAAGTCATTTCATATATATAGATATATAGATCTTAATACTTGTGAAATCCTTCTATAAGACTTACCACTCACTTGTGAAAGCATTGCTCATGACACTCCATTTACTTGGGAGGACAATATCTAGATATATGAGTATTGCCTAGTTTTAAAAGTCTGAGTTGAAGCCTGAGTACATACATATAATAATTGCAAGAGAATGTTCGTTGAGCTGAGTTTCTTTTTTACCTAGACATTGTATTGCAGAACAATCTGAGTACAAGCTACCAGTAGAGTTTAACATTGTTGTTTGCATCTCAATCTTGAAAATACTTACAGGAATTGCAGGAGATTGTAACTTTCTCAGGAGTCCATGTTTGTGAAATGGACAGGCCCACTGTTTACGGATCACTCATAGGTTCATTTATATTGCAAGTCACGGATAATGAGTCGTTTTGTATGCAATTACCTCAATTTAGTTTCGTGAGTCATTTGGTGCACCAGCACTCTCAAGAATTTTCTTGACAAGTAGTGAGTTACAATAGGCATTGCAATTACAGTATTCTTTTAGTTTGAAGCATTGTTTGTGATGGCGGCTCTCTCTTTGAGCAATATGAATAAAGCTGATTGAGCAAAAAAGTACAAAAGAACAAAGAATAAAGATAATTAGGAGAACGAAGGACATAGAGGCAAACTATTGTAATAAAGGAGCTTTTATGGAAACAAATGGAAAGTGTTGCATATTTTTTTTTCAAGGAAAAAAATGCATTTTTTTTTCTCCCATAGGATGAAAACTCTTTCTTTGTGTGCACAGGGCACTTTACTTGTTATATATATATTCTGACATCAGATTCTCCAAAGATTTTATCAACTAAATGTCCAAGACAGAAACGCATACTCATAAAAAAAGAGAACCTCTTACCAAATATATATAGAAACTACCAAGTCAGTTTGCAACATAGAGATAAAGCATAAGTATCAAACATATCCATAAACAATGCAGACAGAAAGTAGAAACTATATACTCTGCCTTGACTCAGTCAAGGCTCCATCCTTAAACTCCTCCAAGAGTAAAACCCCTGCCAACAGCTGCTGTCCTGCCTTTGATAATGCATATGCTTCAGAATTCAGTTCCACAAAAACTTGTGTAAATGAAATCTGATCAAAAAGCTGGGATACCTCCTTAAGCCGAAAACCAAAAGGCTGTAATGCTACATTGTGGAGGGCTTGTTCATCCTTCATCCATTTAATAATCACAGTGAGTCTCCAAATACCTGAAGATTCTTAATCTCCTTGTCCATAGCTAGTTTCAATAGGGTCCTTAAAGCCATTAACTCAGCATAATTATCAGTTCTACTTCCAAGTCCAACTTTAAATTTTATGTGATGGTTGTCAGATATAAAAAAACTCCACCAATGCTGCTAAAATTCTCTGGGCCTTGACATGCCCCATCAAAGGAACCCCATGGAGTGGACCTGTCAATCAAAATCTCTCCTAATTATCTTGGCAAATTTTCCTTAGAAACCATTTTGCAATGCTGAAAGATAGGACAGACCTGGGAAAAAACCTGATAGGTAGGCATTTGTTTGTCTTCAAATAACTAGGCATTACGGGCAAGCCAAATGCCCCATAAAATGAGACAAGGAATGGCTCGAAACTCCTTCAGCTCCTTCTTTTGAAACCATAACTTTAAACAATCCTCAGCAGTAGATTGGTTCCAAACATAGGGAACACCAATTTACTAACCAACATCTCTCCATATTACCTGAGCATAAGGGCAGTGAATGACCAGATGTGATAAGTTTTCTTCATTTTTCATACACGGAATGCAAATGCTTGGTCCCTGTGTGTTCCTCTTTTGCAACATCTCCCATGTCAAAGCCCCACTTCTTAAAACAAATCACAAAAAGATCCTTGTTTTCTTGCGAGCCTTGATTTTCCAGATTTTTTACTACCACCAGCTGTTCTCATGAATTTCAGAAGTCTGATTAACTTTGTATCCCAATCTATATGTGTATGAGTATCTACCAAATGCCTTGTTTTTGGCCCAGACCAACTCATCAGCGTCATCCCTCAGCCTTATATGACTTCTTCTTAGCTCTGCCAAGAACAGATTCCAGACTTTTTCCCAGACTTCCAGCCTTGGTGCCAGCAACCATATATCTGTAGTATCTTGTTCCACACTTTGATTCAAAGTGAAATAACCTTTATCTTGTAAATAATGACTCAGATCAGGATTGTGTTCCCACAGCCTGTTACAGCATCAGCTCCAATCCTTACCTAAGTTGGACCTACCTTCCAAGCTAAATAGTTCCTATAATTGGGAAGGCCAACGCAAGAGCTTTCCATTGATTTGACACTTTTTAATGCTTTTTCTCGCACTCCTAATCCAATCTAGCATTGAGTCAGGAGCAATGTATTTCTGAACAATAATCCTTTTCCTGGATTGAACTTGAATGGAATCGATGGCTTGGGATCTTTAAGTTCTAATTGTAGGTAAATTGGGCTATGATTAGAGTACTCCTTTTCATCACATGGCCCATACATATTCATCATAGTAAATGTCTGTCTCAGACTTTTACGCATAAATGTCTGTCTGTAAGGACTTTTACTCAGACTGTTTAGTAAGGATTTTAATAAGACCACTTCTATGAGGCTGTAATATACAGAGAATTGGAGTAATTTCTTATCTTTAGTTTGGAAATTTATTTACTGCAAAAGATACTAACTGTAAATAATCAATTTTGTAGGTCAATCTCAGAACTCAGAGGCAGCGGACGGTAAGGAGGTATGTTAATGGGAAAGGCTCAACTGCTGTTTGGCAATGGTGGGAATCAGAGAGGAACTGTTGGCATAGATATGATGACCAACTGGCTTCAAAATTTGAGACAGGATGGCTTGAGTCCAGATCCAGCCAAAGGAGTAATAAGCTGGACTTCCCAGCTGGCTTATTCTTTAAAGTAAATGGTCAAGATTATTCCCTCTCATTTGAAGCAGACGGAATGCAATACTGTGTAAAAACTTCATGTTGTAGGAGTGTTCGAAGATGCACATATCTCCCAAATCAGCAGCTGTCATCGTCAGAGGCCCTAGCTATGAAACAATGCCATTCTTTGAATGCAAGTACAGTTTCACTGGAACAGGCAAGGAGTAATGAATCAGAGCAGACCAACACGTCAAAGGATGAACATTCTTACCTGATTGCTTGTCCTAACCCTGTTGATGGGGAAAATTGTTCAGTGTGTCTTTGCAGTTTGCAAGAAGATGAAGCTGTAGAGTTGGCTAAGTGTCACCATTTTTTTCATAGAGAATGTATCACACAATGGTTTAAAACTCGTCCATCTTGTCCAGAATGTATGACAATTTATGGTGTTATTACGGGGACACAACCTCCAGGTGATATGAGCATCCGATACATTCCAATTACAAGTCAACAGCATTGGGATGGCCTTCAGGGATATCCAGGCATTGATATTATTGAAATCACATATACATTTCCAAATGGAATTCAGGTATTTATCATTTATGGTGACTTAAGTCTATAAATAATGCATAAGCTTAGTGTTCTTTGAGCTTGACTTGTTCTGGTTTATGGTTGCTATAAGGGGTGGAATAGGACAGATGAAACCGGTTGATGTATTTTAGGTCTAGACTCTAGAGATGCTAACTTAGTCATCATTGTTACCATCCTTTCTGATATATTTATTGTTTTGAACAGAATGGTAGGGCATGTTAGGCAAGCTATCCATGTATGCTATTTTAATATAATGTTATTAGTGACAGGGATTAGTTGGTTAGTTGATCATCACCTTCAATGGGATTGTTGTACTTGTAGAATGTGTATGTAGGGACCCGAGTCTGAAGACTTTCATCTTCAAGTGGGTTATCTATTATGGAGTTCGTGGTAATTATCATTGCTTGTTCAGCAACTCCCATGGTTCCTTAAGAGTTTTCACAAAATATGAGGACTAGAGATGTATCGTCCTGTTCCTGCATCCAATACCAGATCTTCCCACATTACTAACTCTAGGTTCATCACCTCTTAGTTGAAGCCTCATGAATTTTTATTCTGAATCATAATGTTAAAACTTAAATGCTTTTTTTCAAAGTTTCAATATAATTAGCTGCCCCAAACCCCTAAAGTGCGGGACCATAAAGTCCAC
This sequence comes from Picea glauca, assembly GCA_000966675.3. Lineage (NCBI taxonomy): Eukaryota > Viridiplantae > Streptophyta > Pinopsida > Pinales > Pinaceae > Picea > Picea glauca. The sequence continues at coordinate 3,026,354 of JZKD02S0111264.1, forward strand.
TTACTAAACACCAATGTGGAATAGAAGTGCCCACTAAGGGAGAATCATAAATGACTTTAATGGCCAATGGGACCACAAGTGTGCATGTTGGTGCATTAATTACATTAATTACACCAGGACTAAAGTTGTAATGTTTCAGAAAAGGAAATGATTCTAACATTCTCCTGGTGACAATTTGGCGTTGCCATCAAGAGGTGATTTAATGCCTTGTTTCTTTCTTATTCTTCTCTTCTGTACTGTATGAAATATTTGTGCATTTTAAGTGATTGTATGAATGCTTTGCAGCACTTGAGATTTACATTCCAGAACTTCTTTTACAATGGCTAGAACAATATCTAGGTATCAGTTGTGTCAAAACTATTTAACAGTATGATTCTATCCATGATTGTAGGATCTCCAAAAATGTGCTGGAACAAAATGATAGTTCATCCACGTTTTTTTAATACAAGATCTTTTACACACCACATGAATATTGTTTCTTTACAATGGCATATACCGCTCTCCGAGGGTGAATTCTATTGCAGTTGGTGCCAACTGTTTGTATTTTTTTTAATCTGTTACAGAAGTTTCTCAGAAATACAAGTATACCATTCCTGTTGTGATCATTATAGTATGCAGCAATAGATGAACCAAAAGATATAGGAATTTCTGGAAATGAAACGTACAAATAGAACGAGATTTACTTATACTGCCCCCTAATTTAGTGTTTGGGTACTGGGCTACTAATATTAATCAATATGTGCTAACCTTTATTTTAAAGCTGCCCTGTTTAACTGCCCCGAATCATCAGAGATTCCTAGCCACATCGAACTGTTGAAAATAATTAGTGGGGATTATGCCAAGAATAATCTTTGTTAATCCTATCTACATCAAAATGTCTTAAATCACACAACAGTTCATTTCATAAACAATATTAGTCCATCAATTCCACTCTGACCATTTTCTATTTTTTTTTAAATTGAAAACTTTGACTAGACTGCAGAGCATCCATCTCCTGGAAGACGATACTATGGTACAAGGCGGGTTGCTTACTTGCCAAAGAACAAAGAAGGAGAAGAAGTTCTTGAACTCTTGAAGACTGCTTGGAATCGTCGTCTAATCTTCTCTGTGGGAACATCTGTGACAACTGGAATAAGTGACACCGTCGTGTAAGTTTCATGTCTTGAAAGCTATGCAGTTTCTGATTTTCGTTTTTGATCAATGTTCAAACATAAATAATGATGTGCCTATTTGGAAACGTAATTTGTATAAAACCTTGGGCTCTTATTTGATTATTTCATTACACTTCGGTTATCTTTGAATTAACTACAATCATCAATCCAACTGGATGCTGAATTTTGACGAAGTTTAACCTTGACATCTTTATGGTCCCACATGCTTCTTTGCTCCAAATTATCTTTTGAGTTTTTATTTAAAGTTTTGTCATGCAGTTTGAGCCTTGAAAATACGAAGCAGCTCTTTTATATTGTTGGTCTTGGAGAAAATCTGCAGTCCACATGTTGGGTTGGCATTATGCCAGGTGTATGTTTTCTGTAGCTGGTTTGATTTTCATTGAACTTGGTTTATAGTAGAGGTCGAGCAAATTTTCTCACCTGGTGTTGGATGCAGCAGGGGGGTTGTGCATCAAAAGAAAATCACTTAAATAGCCAATGTGATTTATCCATGGACCATGCCCACTCTGCGCACTCTTTTGCTACAATGTGCTTCCTGTCTTGTAGTCCAAGGTTCCAATTTGTTCTGTTAGTTTGCTATTCACATTTCCTTGCTTTCCCAACGACTTCTTGCTCGCCACTATCTCATAATACCCCCATTCAGCATATATGTCTATACTACAAAGAGTATTTGATGGTATCCTTAGAAACATTCTTGTACAACCATCAAATACGATGTGCTGGGTAAAATTAAAGGCACTTACAAACTTATCCATTTCCAGGATTGAAAGCTGACACTCTTGGTCATACTAGTCTGTGGACTCTCTAACAAATTGAAGACTAAAAGAATCAAATGTAACTGTCTGACACAAGGTCAAGCATAAATGCTAGTCAGCAAACTAATTCAAGTAGCTTTAGGGCAACCCGATTCAGCATTTGATCTTTGAACCTGCTATCCGTTGGATTTAACCGCGTGAAATGTTCATTTATGTGATTCGCCCCTTAATATGGAACTGTTTGGTCGATAATTTGATTTCAGACACTTCTTAACGCAAGTTTATTGTTTTATAGTTTGATTCGAGCCCCCTTTTAACGCTATTCTGTCAACTTGTATCGAAAGATTTGATTGCCTCTAATATGTTGCCCATAATCAAAGAACACAAGTTAGAACTGAATGTCAATTCCAGTCTTATTTTCTTCAACATATATGTTGTGTTATTTTCTTAATTGTAGGTCGATGTTTTAAACTAGTTTTTCATCTTTGTTCCTTAATCTAACTCATGTTTTGGTATCTTCAGCTGGGCAGGCATCCACCATAAAACCCAAAAATATGGAGGTTCCAGTAATTATGGTTATGTAAGTGTTATTTTCTTATATTTCTTATTAGCCAAATTTAATTGTAATCTCGATATCAACGGTGGACTCTGTTCTCTGTTCTCTCTGTATCGAGAATCGTAACCAGTTTATTTATAGCAGTTGAATTCAATGATATGTGATCTTTTCATACGAAAAACTAAATATTGACAGTATGAAGTTTGCATTCTGGCAGCCGGATGAGACATATTTTGACAGAGTGAAGAAAGAACTAGCGCTTGTTAATGTTATTTAAAGTGGGGGATTAATTGTTCCCAAAGTGTAGTGTTATGGTGAGGTATTAATATTTCAGGCTTCAGGCTGCCCTATGCAGAGGTTTTCAGATAAAGCTGGTTAAAGTAATTGGTTTAACTTTAATGAAGAATCTATTATTCAGTGTAGGAACGAACAACCATATTAGATCATTTTCCTTTTGTTCAAGCGGTCACTGAACCGTTTATATGTTCAGTCGGTATTATGACGAGGAATATGGATGTTGTTAATTCTATTTCATATTTCTATATGCACAGTCAAGACCGTAGTAGTAGTAGAAGAAGATGATCATGGCTGTACTATGTGAATATGAAATCATTGCATTGAAGTGAATTTAATGTAACTAAAGACATGGAAAAATGCTTACAAAAATGATGATGATGCAATTTTGGTTTACTTCATAATTTTATTTTTATGCTAAAAAATATTGGAGAGAAGTTTTCCTAAATCTCCATAGTTTTTTATGAGTTAAAACTTAGGAAAGTCTGTATTGTTACAAGTATTTTGAAATTGAGATTTGATGTGGCTTTTCATCCTCCACCTCCTTAGTATTAAAAATATGTTATATTCTTTCATCCCATAGCATTTTCAGAATTGTCCAACACCTTGTTTCACTATGGAGCAGTGAGAGTCCCTATTTTGCGTTAGTATTTTTACTAGTACCGATATTTTGTAGAGAGACCTCTATTCCCAATGATTTAGCCAAAACTTGGCATCTTTATGCCAACCAAGCCATAGGTGGCTTTGATTGGAGTTTGAAGCACTCTTAGGAAGCCTCTTGTCTTTTATGTTGGTCGTCTTGTGCTTGCACAAGTGTCTAGTCATAGCCATACCCTTGATGGGGAAATATCAATGTCTATATTTGTCAATATATTTTACAGAAATTATTTACATATTATTGATAAAGATGTAGAACTTGAGACCAACTAGATGTGGATATAGGTCTTTAATCAAAATGTCAAAACATTTGGCAAGGTATTTGTGTCATTGATAGAGATTCAATGCAAAATGTTGTATGTGGAATTGCAATAATGCATGACTACTTTTCGATGGATCCTTAATTAAAATGCCATACTAGGCCATTTGACAAGGTACCCACACCATTGGTAGAAAGTGGGTGTGTGTTTGTGAAACATTAGTGAGATAAGCTTATCATGTAGCATCTTTGGAATAACTTCTACAACTATTAAATGTACTCGGTTAAATTACATAATTGTGCAAAATTCAGAGAGAAGAAGAGACAATGTCTAAGACAGTCCATTGCCATTGTTAGGCATCCATGTGTGATAACCAACCAAGTTGTCCATTCGCATGAGTGTGCATGTGTTGTTTCGGTTTATGTGTCTAGGAAAAAAGTGTAAGCTCGAAGGTTGCAGAACAATGTCTTAGCTTATTCAAATGTTTTGATTGACAATTTTCATGCCACTTTGATCCATTGAAGTTGCCCACTGCAATATGCGTAAATGTGCTAATAATTTTGCATTATTCCACATATTTGATATGACCAAATCTATGGGCTTGTACTTGGACAATGTTTAGTGTGAACTTATCATTATTGCAACTCCTCCAATGAAGGACTTAGTCAATCTCTCATTTCTTTTGGGACCAAATATCCGTACTCTTGGGATGGCCCCAACAATTATATTAGTTGGGGAAACTTCATTTTAATCTACATCAAGGTGTACCATTTTTTATTCGTGGTGATTTCCTTTTCGCATGGTGTAATATAGTTTCATGGTTCTATGTTTGATTCCATGCTCTTTGCATTGTACAAATGTTTTCAATTTTATGGCAATTTCAACTATCAATTCTCGAGGGATTGATGCAACATATTGTCTCGTCACTTTCCAACAATGATGGATTGTACTTTAGGCTATCTACTTGATGGTGGTTTGAGAACCATATTCAAGTGACTTGGTCTTTTTGTCACTCCTTAAAAGGGCTCTTTTTGAATACAAACCTAGACTATCCCCTGTGTGAAATTCATGATTTGCATGGTGTTGATCATAATTGGCCTCGTGCTTCTAATAACTCATTTGCAAAGCTTTCCAACCTTTATCATGAATATTTCAGAGGTTGATAACTCTTAATGAGTTGCTCTAAGAAACATCCTCTCTCATCTTCACCTCAAGGATAGGACCCATAATGGACAATGGAACTTTAGATAGAAATCCGAAGCATCTTCAAAAGGCGAAATGCTCCCTCGTGTGTTATTGTCTTTGCATGCTTATTAAATGTATTCTTTACCTTACATATTTATAAGTTTTGAAGTCTCAAAGCTCTGTTTTGTAACCTAAGCATGTAGTATGGAGCTATAAGTTTGATATGCTTTGTGTTGTCTCTTTGTTGTCTATCTTAATGGGTCGTGAATGGATTTTCTTTTAAGCATGCTCTCTAGGTTAGGTTTTCATGCTTTGATAATGATTTTCACATATGGGTCTCTTGTATTTCCATGCCTATATATGCTCCTTAAAATTATGGAGGGGTATCTAGCTACTACATTGAGTTTTTTTTTTAATGGACATGTTCATAAATGAACAACCTTGATATTTTCATGGTATTAATATTACCAAGTGTATTTGTTTGGATGAGGAATCAGAAACCACATCATTAATGTTTTATTATTATACTTTGGGATGTGTTGAAACACAATTTGAAAGTAAGCATTCAATTTCAAATTTTTGATGCATTGTTTCAATTTGTTTCAAGGAAAACCTTGTGTGGAAACCCAATGGATCATTCTCCATCTTCATGGATGATATTTGTAGTAAACCCATAGGAATAAATTAATGTGCCTCATTTAGAGGGATTCAAACTAGGCACCTGTTGACACAAAACTAGTCCATTGCCCAACAACATTGGCAACATCCAGTTGAGCTAATCCCTTGGGCTAGATGCATTGTTTGAATTATGAATTTTATGCATTTATTATGCCATATGCAACTTAGTGATGTATGAAAATGTTTGATAAATCACTATTATAAAAAAGAATCATTCGCAAAGGTTGTTATGTATTACTTTGAGTGACTAATTTATAGTTTTTCCATTGTCAAATGCATATGCAATGCTATTTTTATTGAAAAAGATATTTGGCATGCATAATATAATGCTTCATAGTCTTGCCTTAATGATTTGAACTAATGCTATTTTTATTGAAAAATAGCATTAGTTCTAATTGAAAAAGATATTTGGCATGCATAATATAATGCTTCATAGTCTTCCCTTAATGATTTGAACTAAATGTGGTATATGTGCTAGCATGGATGTGCAATTCATATTTATGATGTTGACTAGATAGTGAGTGAGATGAGACCTTTGACATTTATGTTTGGTTATACATATGCAACCTTAATGCGTTTGATATAATTATGAATGAATTATTATATTAAGATTGATACCATGCACATAATTAATATTATTATTTGAAATTGATATAATTATGAATGAATTATTATATTTAGATCGATACCATGCACATAATTAATATTATTATTTGAAATTGTGATATATCCTGCATTTTATTTAAATGTTGAATAGTTGTGTTATTTTGAATGGAAAGTGCCATGCAATAATTGTGTTATTTTGAATGGAAATAGAGTAATTGTGTTATTTCTAATAGAAAATGGAATATGACATTTTGATTAGATGATTTATTGCAAATTTTACACAAGTTTATTGTTATGTGATGTGCTACAAGTATGTTTGTTTGGATAACAGTGCAAGCTAGAGAGCCAATGATCATGTGTTCCTTTGGGGGGTCATACCCACAAGTGGTTTTCATCAAGATTTATAGTTATGGGGTGAGGATAGAATAATATTCTCATCAAACTTATACCAATCATTCTAAACTTGTTTCTATTAGTTGGGGCCTAAGAGCCTTTCTAATGCTTGGGGCTATAGAGACTTATGAGATGCCGAGATGAAAGTGTTAGGATATTTATACACTTAGGAGTTAGTTAAGATTTACTTGGTCTAATGTGTCGTTAGGTAAAAGTGTGTTTCTTTAGTATGCATTAGTATGCATTTGTAGTTAAGAAATCCAACAGTGACGATATATTCCCGACATAGAGTGATCCGACAGTTCATATTCTCCTCGGTCTTAACGACCATTGATCCGTGGCTTAACACCCGATTGGTCCATGATCTCTATTTAAAGAGCATGGAGGGTCATTTTCCGATGATCGATTGTGAGAAACTCTCTTGTAAAATATATCTGTAATTTTTTTCTTTTGCATTAATAAACTGCTCCAAGTGGTCGTGTTGGCTGGGGCCGTGGATGTTTCCTCGTAGGGGTTTTACCACGTCAAAACATCGGTGTGTTGATCTTTGATCTGGTTGTGTGAGTGGTTACTGAAGGTGTTTGTCCTGTGTTGGAATACATGTGTTGTCGAATAGAAATTTGAGTATATCCCTGAAGTAGTGGTGCAACTTCAGATACATGCTACAATCACATACGTGACGAGTTTTAAAACCATCCCATGACGATTGACAGATAAAATGTTTGACAACACATGTATTCCAACAAAGGACGAACACCTTCAGTAACCACTCACACAACCAAATCAAAGATCGACACACCGATATTTTGACGTGGTAAAACCCCTATGGGGAAACATTCACGACCCCAACCAATGCGACCACTTGGAGCAATTTATTAATGCAAAATAAAAATATTACAAAGAGATTTTACAAGAGAGTTTCTCACAATTGATCATCAACAAATGACCTTCCATGCTCTTTAAATAGAGATCATGGACCAATCGAGTGTTAAGCCACGGATCAATGTAGTCATTAAAATTGAGGAGAATATGAACTGTTGGATCACTCTATGTCGGGAACATATCGTGACCGTCGGATTTCCTAACTACAAATGCATACTAAAGAAACACACTTTTACCTAGCGACACATTAGACCAAATAGATCTTAACTAACTCCAAAGTGTCTAAATATCCTGACATCCCCCTTAAGAACAACTTGGGATAGGATTGAAGGATTTACAAGAGTGACAAAATAGGATAAGGAAGGAGGGATTAAAGCCTCCACCTCCTTAATGACAACTTCATGAACTCCTAACATAGATCAAAGTTTGGAAAACTTCGCTTCTGTAAGAGACTTTGTGAAAATGTTTGCAACTTGATCTTCTCTAGAGAAAAAAAACACTTCAATAACTCGATCATGAATGATCTTTCTGAAGTGCATGCGTAGATCGATGTGTTTGTTGTGCTAATGTTGAACTGGGTCTTTGGCGAGTGTTAAGAACCAAACATCAATATAGCATAGAAAAACTTCAGGAAAGGTACTCAACGCCTTGAAAAAGAGATAATTTCAGATAATAAGCCTCTTCGAGGGGGCAACCTCCTTT
>JZKD02S0111264.1:3039355-3082113 GCA_000966675.3 Picea glauca
AACATTACTAATCTAAATCACAACTAATGGCCTAAAGACGACATAAATAAAATAACATTACTAATCTAATATGCCCCAATTAAGTGGTAATGAGCCAATATTAGGGCTTAACAGCGAGCTTGATGACACTCTGATTGTCGCACCAAAGACTAGTCAGAAGCTGTTGTTGGAATCCAAACTCTGAAAGGATCTATCGAATCCACAAGGCTTATTGACTTGCATTTACAACTGCTCGATACTTTACTTCTTTTGAAGAAAGTAAAATAGGCCATTGTTTCATATAGACCCAAGTGACAGGTCATGAACCAAGGCTGAAAACACAACCTACAGTAGACTTCTCATTATCAAGATTGTCTGCCCAATCTGAATCAGTGAAACCAACCAATAAAGGAGTCCCCCCTGAACTGCAATGTATCCCAAACTGAACTATACCATAGACATACCGAAGTATCATTTTCGCTGCTTTCTAATAGATTTCATGGGGTGTTTTCATATACAGGGCAACAAGACTAACATCAAAGGAAAGATCAGGAAAGACCAACATGGTTTAAAAGTTTTGAGTCACTACCAGTAAGGATAAGGTCATCAACATAAAGAACAAGGATTATGAGATGACTTCCCATTTTCTTGGTATATACATTAGAATCATAATGACATCTAGAAAATCTAGTGTCAATAAGAAAGTTGTCCATTTCGACATACCAAGTTTGGGGAGTTTGCATAAGACCATAATTTTTTTTTCTTAAGGCGACAAACAAAGCTCAAGTCATTCTGGACATAGTCAGGAGGTTGTTCCATGTAGGTTTCTTCTTGCAAATCCCCATGCAAGAAGGTGGATTTAACATCCATTCGATCGACCTCCCATTTATGTGAGGCAACAAGGGATGAATAAGAATTCATTTTGGCTACAGGGGCAAAGGCTTCATTATAGTGAATTCCTTCAACTTGGAAAAATCCTTTGGTAACTAATCGAGCCTTGTGTCTTTCAACACTTACATCTGATGCACACTTAGTTCTGTAGACTCATTTACATTTGACCTGAAGCTTCTGCAATTGTCTCTAGATCATGAGTCTCTGAAACTCGAGCCAAAAGAGAAGAGGCTCATTGGAATTGTGAACGTGTTCGACGTTGATTTGAAGGATCATTGACAAGATCACCAGCTGCTTCTTGTGTTGAATGGACCCATCTAGGAAGTGATAGTGCTAGTGCTGGTTTAGGTTCAATGTACTCATCTGGAGGAAGGTGAGCAAGTGGAAGTGGATTTCATCATCACTATCATCACCTGAAGAAGAAACCAAAATAGGAATAGAAGAAGGCACAAACGATAAAGATGGTTTGCAAGCCAAAGAAGGCACAATCACAGAATTAGGTTCGCAACCCAAGATATTTTCATCAAATTTAACATCTCTTCTAATAATAATTTCATGACAATGTGGTTGAAGAAGTATGTAACCTTTGACATCTTCAGAATAATGAAGAAATATACATTTCTCACTTTTAGGCTGCAATTCTTTCCTTTTCTCATCAGGAATGTGAGCCCATGCTATACTGCCAAATACATGGAAGTGACTTACATTGAGTTTAATTTTAGTCCATGCTCCTTCCAATGTTATATTTTTAAGAGCCTTTTTTGAAGTGTGATTTACTATGTAATTTGCACAGTTGATGGCTTCTGCCCACTACTTTAGACTTAATCCCTTATATTGGATCATACAATTAACAATTTCTTTTAATGTGTGGTTCTTTCTCTCATCGCATCATTTTGTTGTGGTGTATATGGAACAATGTGTTGCATTTGGATGCCCTGTGTAGTGCATAACTTGTAAAATTATTGTTCACATATTTGTCTCCATTTTCTATTCTTAACCTTTGAATTTGATGTCCATATTTCTTTTCTACAAGAGCCTTGTAGGGCATAAAATTTTCAAAAACTTCGCTCTTAAGTTTTAAGAAGTAAACCCAAGTACGTCTGGAAAAGTCATCAATGAAAGTTAAGAAATACTCGCACCCCAAAAAATGAGAAGAAAGTGGACCACACAAGTCACTGTGAACAAGCTGCAAAGGGGCCGAGGTGTGCCAAAATGAACGTTTGTCAAAACTATCCCTATGATGTTTGCTGAGAACACAATCAACACAAACATGATCATTACATGAAGAAAGAAGAAGATCAATCACCATCTGCTGATTACATAGTTGTTGCAATGAAATTTAGTTTAGATGACCAAACTGCTCATACCAAAGTTTGCTCAAGTTATCGCTATGAACAACAAAAAACTGATGGAAAAATGATGACCCAAAGTTGTCAAAATTGCACAACCTGGTAATATCATTAACAATTCTAGTTGCAAGAACATGCTGAGGATATTTGAGATCCTTGATTACAACTTGGTGAGGTGAAAACTCTACAGTTTTACCTTCACCTGAATGAGTGATTTGATATATTGATAGAAGGTTACAAGAAAAACTTGGAACACATAATATATCATTAAAATGACCATTATCTACCTGAATTGTTTTGGATCCTACAACACTAAAAGATCTATCATCACCTACAAATATTTTCTTGGTGTTGCATTCATTTAAAGTAGAAAATATGGCGTTCTCGTTCTCCTTAGCCATATGATAAGATTCTCCAGAGTCAATAAGCCACTCATAAGAAAAAGAAGTAGAAGTTGCATTGAGGGAGAAACCAAAATAAAAAAGTGCATGTCAATGAGAAGAAGAAGAAGAAGTAGAATCAATACTGATGTTGTGCTTCTTCATTGGTTCTTTTAAAACTTCCATATTCTTGAAACATTTGGACTCATCATGACCATCTTTCCTACAAAAGTTGCAATGTTTATCAGTCTTTTTTTTTTTAGATTTGCTCATTTGTCAGCATTAGGAGCTGAAGCTATTTGAGTGGGTTTGAGACTATTGTTTTACTTCTTGTTGCGACAATGATGTTGCTTATTGGGATTCTTGGGTTTATCTTTCTGCTGGGATACTAAGGCTTTGTTGGAAGTACCTGCAATGTTGATCACTCCAAGTTGTACACACTTATCTTGCTCTCTAATAAAAACATCATAAAATGACTCAAGAGTGGATTTTTGATAAGCTTTCCCTAGAGTCTCTCTCATGACATAAAATGTATATACAAACACAACATATGCACTATCTCTCTTAGAAAGAATAATATAGATGCAACGCTCTTCTTCCAGCTTTATGTTACACTCTTCACATAGAATTCTAAGTGTTTTAAACTTAGATAAAGAGTCTTCAATGCAAGAAAAATCATTTGGACCTAAAGTCAATATTTGATTTTCCAACTAATGTTCTCAAATAATATTGTGTTTACCAAACACAGATTCAAGATTTTCCCAAGCTTCATCGGGGTCATCAATTTCTTGAAGGTGGAATTTTAAATCATGAGAGATGAACATTCTGATCATTCCACGTGCTTCGTCAATCCTATTAGCCCATTTAAATTTATTTTCATCATCATTGGGTTCTTGTTCTTTTTCCAAGGTAATTCGGTATAAACCTTTACTTCTTAATAAATCTTCCATATATAATTTCCATTGGAAGTAGTTGATGCTGGTAAACAAAAGATCATTGGAAGAAGTCATATTAAATATGCACATAATATGGATTTAAAAACCAAAATTGATGATCTGGATGGAAAGATATTGAAAAATTATGTAGTTTAAAAAAATGACACTGAAAACAAACTTTGGATGTGAAAGTTATGCCCTTTAAAAAAAACATAAATGATAACCAAGAGCCACATGACAAGTATAAGTTGGTCCACGTGGTGATAGCCCTCCAAATAACCTCACTTTTACAAATAAGTTGTTTTATGAAGTGACCCACTTTTATAAAAATAAACGGGTATAACTTTTACAATGAAGTTACTTTATAAAAGAAAGTTACATGCAAAATAAATGAATTTAAAATAAAATATGAAAACTACTTATAGTGATTCACTTTGATACTTGAAGTGAAATACACTTTACAATGAATGCATGGAATTTTTCAAAAAAAGTAACAAAAAAGAGACTTGAACTCAAGATCTCTTATTTAGTAAGGCAACTTTTAGCCAAGTGAGCTAGCAAAACATATTGTATTGTTTAGAAGGAGGGTTGTTATTGATGATGATGATGATGGAGACGACCTTGGAGAGCATGCTATTAAAAATCTCTTTTTACAAAAGAATTTTTTCTTGCTTCTCGATGAAAACAAGGATTAGATCTCAATTCGCTTACCCGGAAAATGCACCTTTTCTGATTTGTTTTTGATTATCCGAGATTACACAGGGAGTGGGACAAAGAGCATATACAGATCCAAAAGAGTAGCAACTTAGAAACAAAAAATAGAAAACTGAAATAAAACTGAAATAATACTTTGTAAAAATTTAAAGAGCGTATTCAGGCTTTATACCTATTGAAGTGAGTGTTTTGGATGCAATGGAACAATCCTCTCATCCCATAAATGTACATAAATGACATAATCCATAGATGAGACAAATCAACTTCACGATCTTGATCTACAATGGGAGTAGGTCTTTAAATAGGCTCTGATACCAGGTTCGACAACACAAGTATTCCAATAGACGACAAACACAACCAGGTCAAAGATCAACACATCAATATTTTGATGTGGTAAAACCCTTATGGGGAAACCTCCACTTCACCAGCCAATGCAACCACTTGGAACAATTTATCAATCTAAAAGAAAAAGTCTATAAAGAGTTTTTACAAGTGAGTTTCTTGTTGATGTTTTGGTATATGCAGGAGGTATTAACCTCCACGTGTAACCTTGACAAGAATATAAGATTCCAAGAAGCAAGAAGAAACCCTAAATCATTGAACATAACCCTAGAAGACAAGTCGGCTAAAGAAAATAATTAATATTGAGTCTTTATCCTCTAGAAAGAGAAGTTGACCCAGACAGCTAAGAAAGAGAAGTATAAATACAGGATGCCAGAGCTCATTTGTACACACACAACTCGCAACTGCAAAAATTTAGTAAGTGTGCAAGTCTGGAGAGTAGTTGCAGCTGCAGTTACTGCAACTTGTATTTTCGATTTTAGGCTTGGACTTTCTCTTGGTTATGGTTTGGACTTTCTTCTTGGTACGCTAGCTATGGAGAGTGATACACTACCTTGATTGGCTATTAGGCCTAGGGTTTTCTGCCAGAATTATTCTCTATCAAGGTTAAGGTGCTCGGGGGTGGCTTCGACCTATGGTTGGGTGACAATATTGCTATATTGTCTATGGTGAAACAATCACACCTATTTTTCTAATAGGTTATGGGCCCACACTATCTTCATATAGTTTAACCGTTGGAAGATAGATTGAGAGGATTTTCTCAATTACAGTCACAGTTGTAGTCAAAATTTGTTGCATCAACAAAACCCTAACCCTCTTGTTAATGCACCTTATGTGAATAGATTGACCTAATTTATGGATAGCCTAGTGTGACCTAGCATAGCGCACCTCCTAGTACTCTCAGCAAGCTAAGACATCAAGTTTGAGTTTTTGGTCAAATTCAAAGGTTGACCAAGTCAAAATAGTCACGACTTATTCTATGAAGTCAAAAAACAAGTTAGAAGGGGATTATAACTTCAGAGCATGGAAGACAAGGATTGACCTCATCCTTGCCAAGAATAAAGCATTGTATATCGTGAAAGGAAAGATCATGGAACCATAAGTTGAAGTGGGAAAAGAGAAGGAACCTCAGAACGTTGTAGTTATGGAAAAGTTCAAGGAAAATGACATCAATACTATGAGTATCATAGTGGACTCTGTAAAAGACCACTTGATACCCTGCATCTCTCATCTTGACTCATCTAAGAATATGTATGGTGCCCTAACTAACCTCTTTTCAGTCAAAAACATTGGACAAGTAATGAGTATGAAGAATGAGCTCCGTGACATGAAAATGAATGATGATGACAACATAACATCATACCTTGTGAGAATATCTCAGTTAAGAGATCAAATACAAGATATTGAAGAAATCATTTTAGACAAGGAACTTGTAAATATAGTACTCAATGGCCTTACCAAGACATGGGATGCATTTGCCACAAGCATGAATACAAGAAAGGAGTATCCCCCATTTGAAGAGCTTTGGACTTGTTGTGTATAAGAAGAATCAAGGATTAGTTCAAAAGAGAACTCCCAAAAGAAATATGATGATCAATTCTTCACAAAAAAATTCAAGAATTTCAAGAATAAGAGGAAGTTTGACTTAAGGAAGAAACAAAATCAAGAAAAAGATATGTCAAAAATACAATGCTTCAACTATCGAATATATGGTCACTACAAGAACCACTGTCCCGAGTTAAAGAAAAGGAAGGAAACACATGAATAAATAGTTTCCTAATAAGATGAACCCCCAAAGAAAGTTATGCAGGATGAAGCATACTTCTTCTTCTAGTCAAGGTAACAATATTCTTGTACATAACATGTTTACATAGTTCCTATACATATCATGCATATCTATTTATTAGAAGATAAGATGTTCAAGTGAAACAATACCTATGGAAGAATAACAAGATAAGGATTTCTATCACGATGACTACAAGTCAAGCAATACACATGAAACGATGAAGTATGTTGACAATCCTTGGTAACAATTCCCGTGGAAGCTATTATATAAGTAACAACTACTAGATAAGCCGAAATCAGAATCAAACTTGAAGAGACCCAGAAGAAGTCAAAATAGAAAGAAGTTAGCAATCAAGATGAAATTAGAAAAAGAATTGTGAAACTTTGCAGAAGGCAATAAGGATACAGACATAAGCGTGGATTCTCTTAGATGGAGGGAGATGATTACATAATTCCAAAAGAAGAGAACGCATTCATGTATGAAAGGATTAGGAGGGAGATAATACTAAATGGTATGATCCATTAAGGATTATAAAGTATATGTCCATGTTCCCATTGAAAATAACAACCATGATAAGCAACACGTGTTTAGTTTGACTCTAGAAGAAGTATTCTTTGAAAAGAAACCTTAAAGTATCATTGGTTGTCCATGTACATCCATGATCTTGTGATGAAAGGAAGAAGTTGGAATCTTTAGGGCATGGAATCTATAGAAGACTCCATGGACCAAAAAATCTAAAGAGAAACATGAGGAAGAACATGGAGATTCCAAGAAAGAAAGAAAAGCCAGAACAACCAGTTATTATACCGAGAATTATAAGACTACCAGATTGGCTTGAACCCACTAGAAACAATCAAGAAGAAGAAATGTAAGCTATGATAAAGAACAATGTATGTAAGAAAATGTGAAAAAGACTTATGAATGGAAGCATTGCGAGATTTAGAGGTTCTTCCAGAAAGAGGGAGAAAAACTATAACGACAACTCACCAGTATCCATGGATTGGAATTTACATGTAAAAGACTATTCTTCCCAAATAAAGCAAGTGAGAAAGAAGATTATACCAGAAAGAGACCCATGTATGAAGATATAAGAAGACCTTGTCTGAATTCAGACAACATTATCTCATATACAATAGAAGCATGGTGAAAACTTTCTATAATAGAGATAGTGTATCAGATTAGCAAATCAATAGTCTGGGATGATGGATTTCTAATCCATGGAAAACTCTCATGATGACAGAAGAAGTGCTACTTGGATAGGTTTCAGTTTGATCTTTTCCATGATGTCATGAGATAGCAGGAAACAAAAGTGATGAATTAGACCATGATATATTCTAATAATCATAGCTATATGAAGCCTTCATAGAAAACCAGTGACAAACCGAAGTACATTTGAGATCAAGCATTATATTCTCCATGATGAAGTCCAGAAGAGAGAAGTGATTTTCCAGTATATCTCCATTGATGAGAAGATAACATATATTTTGGTAAAGCCTCTGTCCAATATGAAAAGTTTGTGTACTTAAGAAACAAGCTAGGGCTCGTGGAGACAACTTCCTTATTAAAAAAGGAAGAGATTACTCCCAGGTTGGCAGGGAGTAATGATATGTTATTGATTTATGGATACTCATTTTTCATTTCAAAAAATAGTCCAGGATGAGAAGTTCCTTTCTAGTTTGGAAAGTGGTTTGAGATTTCTAATGGACAAGAATTTTTTTCAGCTCGGAAAATGGTCCAAATCGGACAATCATTTTCGTAATGAAAATGGTTCGATAGATTGTTGATGTACCATAGACAATGATTCCCCTTGTGGTCAATGTGGGGGAATGATCTAGTATAATCATTCTTCTTGGTAGTCACTCTGAGTAGTGGCCGAGTAGAATGGTCTGCCTCTCTAGGTAGTCATTCTTTCGAAGTTCACAGTTGTGAGAAGTTTCGAAGAATGGTCCATTTTGGAGGTTGGTGCAGGACAATCATTTCCATTAGGAAATGGTATGGAAAATAATTCCCTAAGGCATACTCATTCTATCTAGGTTGCACTATGCTTAGTATTGGAGGAATGGCCCAGTTAGGTGAATGGTCTAGGTTCAACAATTAGGGATAGACATTCCCTAAGGGGAGAATCATTCTCTCCAGGTTGCACTATGATTAGTGCTGGAGGAATGACCCAGTTAGGTGAATGGTACAGGCTAAAAAATCAAGGACAATTATTATTCTATGATTGAGAAGAATAGTCCAGACAACCCATGGCTGATGTTTTACTTTTTGAGGGAAGATTCTCTTTTATATCTCACAGATGTGAGTGAAAGAATGGCCCAGATGACTTAGTTTATATCATGATATTGTTTTATGCAGGTTGATATCAGATGATATGATTTCTATGGAGACTGTATGTCTTTGGACAATAGATGTATGCTAATGTGGTGAATGTGTTCCACTGGTTGTGACTACGTGTCACTGATTAAGTAGTCGTGTGCTACTTGGTGTGGTTGTGTACCACTAGATAGTAGTTGTGTACTACTATGGATAGACACAATTGTGTTCTATTGAATGACATTGTTATGATTTCCATTTAGACTATAAGTAGTGTTGGAAATGATTACCAGCTAGATGGATAGTCAGTGTGTTGGTGGACAAACACTCTCTAGGTGGAAAATGGTCCGGGACATTTATTCTTCTAGGACGTATGTCCATATTAGAAGAATAGTCCTTGTAGCACATGGCGTGGCTTCCAACATCTGTTGGAACAATTATTCTTCTAGGACATGTGTCCAGATTAGAATAATGGTTCTTATATCACTCTGTGGAGTAATTGACTTATTCATCATCATGCCTAATTACTCACATGGAGTATAGCTTCGAGATATGATGCAATTGATGCTATCAAATGATAATAATAGTGACGATGGTACTCGTGATTTGATCATGAGATAGCCTATGTGGCTATGATGATTCTACCGATTGAATGATATGTTTGTGCTCAATATCATTGCCTTTAATACCTCCCTAGCTAGGAGGGAGTGTTGATATTTTGGTAGCTGCGGGAGGTATTAACCTCCATGTGTAACCTTGATAAGAATATAATATTACAGGAATCAAGAAGAAACCCTAAAGCATTGAACATAACCCTAGAAGACAAGTCAGCTAAAGAAAATAATTAATATTGAGTCTTTAGCCTCCATAAAGAGAAGTCGACCTTGACAGCTAAGAAAGAGTAGTATAAATACAAGATGCTAGAGCTCATTTGTACACACACAACTCACAACTGCAGAAATTTAGTAAGTGCACAAGTATGGAGAGTAGCGGTAGTACACAACTCACAATTGCAGAAATTTAGTAAGTGCGGAAGTCTGGAGAGTAGCTGCAACTGCAGCTACTGCAACTGCAACTACTGCAACTTGTATTTTTGGTTTTAGGCTTGGAATTTATCTTGGTTATGGTTCGAACTTTATTCTTGGTACTCTAGCTTTGGAGAGTGATACACTACCTTGATTGGCTATTTGGCCTAGGGTTTTCTTCCAGAATTATTTTCTATCAAGGTTAAGGTGCTTGGGGGTGGCTTCAGCCTATGGTTGGTGAAAATATTGCTATATTGTCTATGGTGAAATGAGAACACCTATTTTTCTAACATTTCTTACAATCAATCATTGACAAATGACCTCCATGCTTTTTAAATAGAGATCATGGACCAATCTGGTGTTAAGCCACAGATCATTGTAGCCATTAAGATAGAGGATAATATGAACCGTCAGATCACTCTATGTTGAGAACATATCATGACCGTCATATTTCCTAACTACAAATGCATACTAATGTATACTAAATAAACACACTAAGAAACACACTTTTACTTGACGACACATTAGACCAAGTAGATCTTAACTAACTCCTAAGTGTCTAAATATCCTAACATAGAATACTAGTCTAAACATAGGGACCCGTGCTACAGTGAGCGAGACCATTTGAGCATTGGGAGTGGTCCACTCATCAATGCAGATTATAGAGTATGGGTGAAGTGGTGGTGGATTGTGTATGAAGTTTCATAGTTTCCAAATTGTATTCAATTTGTGTGTACTTGTATTCATGAAAAGGAAGAGCATGTAACATTGTAGAGGTGCATTGATTGGATTTTTCATTTAGTATTATGAAGAACATGTAGATTAGACTTGTTTTGCGATGTGTACATTACTAGTGTATTTGTGGAACCCCACATGTATCCCCTCACATGCAATTATTGTTTATAAATATTTAAAAGTGCATTCAACTTTTCCATATTATATGGTACATTTTGGATGAATGTGAAAATAAATACTAGAAAGTACATTTGAAATAAGTAAAACATACATTATTTAAATAATAAATAAGACCTAATAGAATAATATGCAAGTGGATTGATAATAATTTATTTGTTATTAAAATATTAATGGAATGCTATTTAGTTGCATGGGGTAACTTGGAAAGGTGCATGAAAATATAATATAAAATATGGTAGGAAATTGAATAAAAAGAGAAATGGTGTGCATTGTTGGAGAAGTTAGTTGTTGGGGACATGCTATGCTGCATGGGTAATGGTATGAATTTGTCATTTTTGTAAGACTTGTGATTTTTAACTGTGGTTGTGGAAGTGTTTGACTAGCTAAGAGGGAGAAGGTAAGTCATACTAGAGTACAATGATGTATAGTTTCAAAATTAAAATTTTAAGAGAGTAGCTAGTATAAATTTGGTGATAGTAGGCTTGGGTTCTTCAACCTTAAGGGTGAGGGGTGAGAGGGGTTTGGTTAAGAGAGTTTTATGTACTCCACCGGTTATTGAATTTCTACTAGAGTTGATCTAGCATTTGTTAAATTTAGGAACATATAAGTTTTAATCATTTGAATTATTGTATTCAAGTTTTGTAATCGAATCCCTATTAACTCCTTACATACTCATGGAAATTGCAAATTCATATTGTAGATGGGATTTTTTGTGAATGATATGAAGCAGCATTATTTTATTTCCTTTTATCTAGTAAAACTTAATTAAATCTTAATTAATGTTGTAATTATTTAGAATTCTATTGACCCTACTCATAATATGAGATGTTTAATTTCACAATGTTTTTTTTTACAATAAATGTTACAAAGTATTAATTACAAAGGGATGCTACTATATGTATATGACATGTTTAACTTCATCATTCAATTTTTCCACAGACATTCTTTTTCAAAACACCCACAAAATTGGATATTGTGAAATTGTGCTCCTAGAAGATAAAACACAAATACATTGACAATTCAAAATTAAAAGTACATTATATAGGACTAGAACTCTCTTTGTTTGGTGCATCCTCCTTGATTTTGTCCTTGTCAACATTCTCTTTAGTTGTGCCAGAGGGTGAAGTCAATTTATCCTCCATTTTGCTGGCTTTGGATCATGTGGGAAATTTCTTAGGGATTAGGTAGGTTATTTTGTTACCTATCTTATGTAGGTTAATGGGGTTGGTTAAAGGTTAGGTGGATCAGGTGGGTGAGAGCGTTAAGTGGATTATGTAGGTTGGTGGGATAGGTAGGTTACATAAGTTAGTGGGGTAGGTTAGTTAGGTAATATAGATTAATGGGGTAGGTCACGTGTGTTATTGGGGTAGGTTATGTAGGTTAGATGGGTTAAATTTTGGTGACTTGTAGCACAATAGGTTAGTGGGGTAGGTAGGTTAGGGTAGTAGGGTCAATAGGTTAGGTTTATGGTCTAGGTGAGTAAAGTAGATTAGGTTTGTTGGTTAGCAAGGTAGGTTTGGTAGGTTAGTGGGTTATGTTAGTTATGTGGGTTAGTAGGGTAGGATAGGTAGTTTAGGGGGGATAGTGGATTAGGTGAGTAAAGTAGATTAGGTTTGTAGGTTAGCAAGGTAGGTTTGGTAGGTTAGTGGGTTATGTAAGTTAGGTGGGTTAGTAGGGTAGGATAGGTAGTTTAGGGGGGATAGTGGATTAGGTGGATTATCTAGGATAATGGAATAAAAGGTTAGGTGGGTTAGTAGGTTGCACAAATTAACATGTTAATTATTAAGTTAGGTATGTTAATGTAGTAGGTGTTTTAGGTAGGTTAACAGGTTATGTAAGTTAGTTAGGTGGGTTAAGTGGGTAGGTTAGGTATGTTAGGTACGAGTGTAAAATTACTAGCCTATAGCCCACTAACATATGCCCAACCAATATTGATTCTAAACCTTATACACTAACTTGATTAGTCCTTCGACTAATAACATATGGATAACCTCTTGAACCCATCAAATCAAAGCCCCAAATCCATTGGTGCATTAATATAAGATAAAAAAGATAATAAGAGAAGTCATTTTAAGTTTACATTGATTAATACAATAACCATTGATATAAAATTAAACAACCATTCATAATTTTCATCGTAAGAAATATCAATTTAAGTGGGTAAATAAATTGTCCACAAGAAAATATCTTTCATAAGAAAAGTTATGAATAGATTGCAGTATTTGTCTTATCAATGTACTTCAATTGAATTAACTACATTTACTCCACCACTTGCATCTACATCCTTCTCCTCTTGACCAGGTTCAATAATTTCAACATGTATCTTCTCAAAACCTATTTTTCTCTAGGTACACAATGAGTAACTGTCAGGGTGCTATATTAAATATTTTTAATTACCTGAAAACATTGAATTGTCAAACCAGGGTAAGTGAACTTAGAGCTGCTACACTGTATGTGCTGGTAAGATTATAATTCCTATCTAAAGGTTATTCTGAGAAGAAAACACAAACTTAATCTTAACAACTGAACCCTAATGATTATATTGAAACTAATCATCTCTTGTTTAATTCATCAAAGGAAAACAATTCTGAGTTTAAGTACATGTACTTCTATTTCTGATCCAATGTAATCTCCCAAGACTATATACCATTAGCTTAAACATCTAATCATCATCATATCTATCTAAGCCATAAAAGATAGATCATTTTTGAAAACCTTTTAATCTAAACATCAAAAATAGTTCTAAATCTAACCACATGTAAAACAAATAAATGTCCTATTTACCCCACTGGTATTGGAAGCTTCCTTTAATCCGACTGTAAACTAACTATCTAACATAACAGAGTAAATATAAACTTGCATTCCTTTTGAATCATGATCAAATTGAAAACTAGAAACAGACTATAAGATGACTATCCTAACAGAACATAGTAAGCTAACTATCCTAATCAAGACAAAGTAAATCTAAACTCGCATTCCCTTTAAATCATGATCAAATTGAAAACTAGAAACAGAGAAAATCTAGTTCATTCTTCAAGTTCTACAGGGTTAAATAACGCATTCAACATTCATCAATCTATGAGATGATATCACACTGGAAATGATCCAATCCGAAGAATGGTTAAGCAAGAATCTAACAAAGTAATTCCCAAAACTCAAATAAACTAACTTACATGAATATTCTAAAATACTGAAATAAACTAACTCTACTGTGGAAAAGAGACAACGACTTGAACCTGTTGGCAGGCCCAACCAAGAGGTGCAATTTCCTAAAATGAAACCATAGCTACTAAGATCATTCCATGCAAAAATTGTTCATACTTCACGCTTCATAATTCATAAAACGACTCAAATCATTTAACAACGAATAACATAACACATAGAAAATTTGTATTATCAGAAATCGTATCACATAGCATATTGTAACCAACGTTTCTTGAGAGCGATCCCAGTTTATATAGATCCTCTCCAAAATAGTTTTAAACATAGGTGCATTAATCTAAACGGATCTCAGATCTGAAAATGACTCATAGTCAGTTAAAACGAACTTCACAGCTTCATGACACACAGTGTCAAGAAGCGTGGATCATAAAGCATTCTAATAAAACGGTTCTACAATCTCACCCTGAGTCAACATATTGAGTTATGACTCAATCAATCATATGAATCGGACTGTCAATCCACTCTGTCCATGTCGTGCAAGTCTTCGACAACTTCTTTGGTATCTCCACTAAGTGCGAGCTGGTACCTGGTAATGATAAGTTTTGTTTCAAAGGAATAGTACCTAACTCATGTCACACTAGTATCAACATTAGTTTAAAATATCAAAATACATTAAAAATAACTTGAATCATAAGAATACCTTGAATAGCCCCNTTTAGTTGTAAAAGGATGTCAAATGTGTCATGGTAAGGCCAGAAGGAAATGATACTAGATATGAGAATGGAGGTATATTTGACATGATATAGGCAAAAATATAGTCAAAACTAGAGACTAACAGTAACAACCACCTATTTTCATGTAAGGCATCATGATGAAAATAAACCTCCTTGTAATGTTCTAGAAAAGTATATGGTTTAACACTATTGACAATTATCCATGTGTGTCAAAAACCTACAAATATATGATAACCATGAGTAACATATATTCTGTAAAAAATGTTGAACCATTTTCAAATGATAATCACACATATAGTACAAATCAATAATCTCTTGAAGGATGCCAACATATCTAGGTTGGCCTTAAATTTGATTTCTCTCTTACACTTTCATAACTTGTTTTCTCAAATGACCATAATGTTTCATTATCACATGTTTTTTCATGATCCATAATCTCCACTTGAAATTGATGAACATATTCCCAACATTGTAGGATATAGTCATACCTTCATGTATAGACAAGCATATACTAAAATATAATATCTTATACTTGAAACAATACACATAAAGTTATACCTTAAATATATGTTGTACCTCATATATTACATTGCTATGTTGCATCTAGTTCCCATGCTCAATGCATACTTATTTTCTTCGTCGCTAAGAACCAATTTTACAGATTTTTTCTCATTCACCCTTGTGTTTATGCATTATCCATTCTATTTGTCACATAGTATAATGCTTTAAAATTTTGAATGCTTACATTTTCTCATTCACCCTTGTGTTTATGCATTATCCATTCTATTTGTCACATAGTATAATGCTTTAAAATTTTGAATGCTTACATATCCTCTTATTTTTTTTACCTTTCATCATACATATCCACCCATTTTTTGGTTTCCTCCCTATCACAATAAAATAAGTATATTTATTTTTTCCAATTCATTCATATCTAGAATGTTAGTGAAAATTTAATAGTAATTATTTAGTGAAAGTAAATATTCAATGAAAAATACGATTAAAATTATATAAGTCAAATAAGTATACCTTTTAAAGTGTGTGCATCTCATTTTATCTGTTGTGTCTTCTATTCACTCTTCACCTTGTTCACCATTTGAGATGATTCGACCATCTACATGGATTTGTTTTAGGAACTCATACATAAAACAAATATTTTTCTACAATGTTTCCTTCAATTGTGCACCCTTATAGGGTGTGCCCATTGTCTTACAAATTTTTTAGGATTTTTTTGTGTACCTCTCTAGGAAAAACATCCATCCCTCACCACATATGTTAATTCAATGTATTCAACTAAATGTAACAAAAACTAGATTTGAATATCCATAAATCCAATTCAAATTCCTTTTTAAAGAATACAAGTAATTTAGACTATTTATTGCATTGTTGCTTGGTTATCTGAGTTATACCTTTCACATGATTTTACCCAGGTTCAGGTCCACTGGGGATCCAACAAAGCCTCTAAAACTATCGGCCCTCCTGGTAAACCAGAAGGAAACACAACACATAGAGTGTACTGCGTAGTCTCACTTGAGATAGTCTTAATGGGTGACTGAAATACTCATTTGATTGCAGTCCAGGATTGAATGAGGATATGTGAATTGTGTGTTGTGCATTCTCTCTAATTATTAAAACAATATATTGTCATTCTCATTCATGCATGTAATGTAATTGGATCCATTAATTCATTCATACATCATTCTAACATCTACTCATAGACAGTAAAAGAGATACAAACATTCAACCCCTTAACACAAGTTTTACTGTGGTTCACCCCCTCCTGGGATACATCCACAAAGATCTAGCTCTCAAGCTCTTTTATTATGGTAGCTCCAAAACTACAATGCCGCACACTTTACAACTCGTCCTCAGTTGGATTAGGATCTATTATGAGGCAGACTAGATCACACTAGGCCCCTCAGCCTGTGATCTAACCCTGAAGATATACCCTTCTAACCCTCTACCGCTCAACAACTTACAAAATTGGATCGGATTACAGTCGTGTTACAGACCAATTACTCTTTCTCACACAAGTAACACTTCATAATTCAAACCCTCTCCTCTGAACTTCCTCCTCTCTGAACTCCCTCAGTGTCTATTTATATTTGTTTTTGGCTCATCCACCATTACAATGTATTACAAAAACTCTAACCCTAGCATTGTTAGGTCTTCCACGCATGCGCGCGTGTTGCTTTTCCTTCCAGTTGTCGCTCTCCTCTTGCATGCCTTTCTTCCCAAAATAGCCTTTCTTTATGATTCGACCTGCTTCCAACAGGCCCCCAACACTAACACGTGGCTCGTCCTGAGCCACCTAACCCTTGTGTGCTTCCTCGATCTCTCTTGTGATCGCTTGGAACTTCTCCGTGAGCTTCGTTGCTTGCATTTGGGCATCCACAGTCTTCTCCTTGAGTGCGTCCAATACCTGCACTACAATATTGTCATTGACCATCCTTGCACATTCTGTGTGGGTTTGTGCCATATTCATTTTGGCTTCTTCTGCCTGTGCAATGACCTCTGCTGTTTGGTCCTGGAGCGGTTCCATTTGAGCCCGGCGCTCGTTTTTCTGCGTCTGCGTAACTATGAGTTATGCCTGTAGTTTCTTCATGTTCTGCTCTCCTTTGACGTGCTCCGTGATCAACATTATATTCTGCCTCTACTTGAGGTTATGGATAGTTGTGCTTATCCTTTCTCCTTCCTGGTCCCACTGCTGGACCTGCTGATCCTCTTCTAGCTTTGTCTAGAGCTGTGCTACTTTCTCTAAGAAGTTGGCCACCACATGGACTTGTTTCTCTATATCATTTATCTGCGATGTTGGCTCCTTCTTCCTTTGCTCCTTCACCTATGGTGGAGTGGTAGGTGTGAGATTCTCCTGGAGGTGCTCGATCTCCTGTTGGTATTGTTCAATTTTCTGCACAATCTGATCAATCTTCTTTGTCACTGTGAGTTTGGCCATCTGCGCATTCTTTGGGATTTTCTCATAAGCTACGACCAATTTATGTTCCAGCCTATTCGCGTAGTCCTTCTCATCTTTGGTCTCGAGCTTAGCCTACTCGATTACCAATTCCAATGCGTCTCAATTGTCCTTTGTTTGTTGCAATTCCACTGCATCTGTGCGTGCATGAGACTGTACCTCCTGTGTTACACTGAATTGTAGTTTATACAAGGCCTTGGTTGGCATCCGCATCAATACCAACTGTATTTGAGCCAAGTCCTTTGGGTGTGTCTGCCCCATGATTTCCTCCATGCGCAATATGTTGGGTGTGACGTGAAATGTCGAGCTCGGTTGTGCTGTCATCTGGATCCTGTCCTGCTCGCTTCATCCAGCTTCACCTCCTATCTGTGATGCTGACGGAACCGTTTCTACGCTGCTTCTGGTTGCTTGCGCTTGTCCAAGCTTCCCGAGGAGCTATCGCATGTGTGCCAAATCTTCCTCAATTCTATCCCTTTGGCACACAACATTCTCAAAATCTTCGACTGTGTGATCTTAGATCATTTGGGCCACCATGTCTGCATCATCCTCGGTAATCGTGTATTTTTGGGGAATTTTGTGTGCCTTCGCCTTCTTGCACGCACCCCCCATCTGGATGAATAGCCTCTTAGCTTGGCCTTTCTCTTGTGGAGTAGCACTCGATGTAGTTCCTTGTGCTGCCTCAACCTGTTTCTATTGTACCTGGGGCACCTGTGTGTTGTTCTTATTCCCTGTCTGGGTGCCTGTCTTGGATGCCCCCCCTTTTTTATGTTGTGCCTTATTCTGACTTGTCCTTGGTTTCTTGGGCACTGTTACCTCCTTGACTTGTGTCTGTTCCTGTATGACCTCCTCCTCTTCTATATCTGCGGGTATTTCTCAAATTAGGATTGGAATCCTCCAGTCATATTCCCAATCCTTAATTTCCATCTCTATGTCTGCCTCCTTGATGTCGTAGTGTAGTTGTAGCCATTGATTTTCAGGATCTTTCTGTGCCTGGATCCACATCGTATGTCTAGTGGCTTTGAAATTGGCTATGCGCTGATACTGTGTGATTTCTTCCGATGTTACCCTCTAAGTGTTGGTGATGTTGTCCTATATGTTGATGAGATAGCCTTCGAATATGGATGCATTCACTTTTCTGTTCTTGGAGTCCAAAGCGGCTCTGAGCGATAAGAATTGCGCTCTGTGGCAGGGTTTGGGTCTAGTGGAAAAAAATGAATACTTCAGCTCCTTCCATCTAATCAAGTCTATCAGGATGAGTAGCCATGATATAATGTCCCTTTCCAAATAAGATCTCCAGAGAGGAGGCTTAATGGTCTAAACCGCCCCGTTAGACTATAGCGAGGGCCAAAGAGGGGTAAATAGGGTTACTAGAGGTCACTCTAGTCACAGGTGTTATATTCAGAAAGTGACATTGAGCTAAAAAGGGTTAAAAGTGCTTTTAAGTCATTATGAGCTAAAAATAGAAGTCAACAGTGAATTAGGGTTTTAGCAGTGATTTAGGGTTTTGGAAGTCAACAACAAATTAGGGTTTCAGCATGATTTAGGGTTTTGGAAAGCTATAAAGGAAGGGTCAGCGACCTAATTCATCATTATGCAGATTATGACTTGTCATTGAGGAGAAGAGGCACATCTCAGGAGAGATAGTTCAGTGTATTCCATGAGGAAGACACCAGTTGGCTGATTTCGGTGTTGAAAGACACACCCTAGTCACCAAGAAGATCATCCAGGTCTTCCATCATTCTTCATTGATTCTGCAGTGCTCCCATATTATGGGTTTTATCTTTTAGTTTCTTATTTTTATTCTGGCCAAGATCGTTTTGTCTTTTGATCTAGTTGAGTGTTGTTATTTTATTCAGCTGCAGTTGCTTATTTGTATTTTGGCTAAGATCCTTTGTCTGTTGATATAGTCGAGTATTGTCATTTTATTCATCTGCATTTGGCCATTTTGTAATCCACAGAGATATCATAATACAAACTTTGCAGTCCTTTGTCGTGTTTATTATTTGTATGATCATTTATATGCTGTAAAACTTTGATCCTACACACACATTAGCAACATTTCCTAGACTAGCCAAGTCAGGAACATTACAGTGGTATCAGAGCTTTAGTCTTGCCAGCCTGTGACTAAAGAAAATGAGTACAACAGAAGACCCAGAGGGCCATGAACACGTAGGTGATGAATATGTCACTTACAACAGGAATCAGGAAAGAAGGCATAGACTTGATTTCCCCCCTTTTCCTCCTAGCTCAGAGGAAGAGGAAGAGGCACACAAAGAAGTAGAGAGAAGGGCAGAGTGTGAGGCAAAGAGGATGCTAGGAGACAGATATGAGCAACCAGAGGGCAGTGGAAAGGCCCCCATATATCCAGAGGTAGCTTTCATGTAGGTTATCAACGATATGTTAGCTAGTCAATGAACCATGTCTCATTCCTTGACATAGGTGGTTGATAGATTGGCTAGAGTGGGCACCCCTGATACACAAGTCTCGCATGCAGCACAGGGGAAATCGAGAGTAGGCAGTAGACCCCAGTCACCCTCTCGCACATACACCTATTCTAGTAGGATTCCCAGACCCTTGTTTCCCAGTTTCCAAAGGGCACCCCCGGTAGCAGCACCGCCACTGATACCACAGAGACCACCCACTCATGCTAATGACATTGCATAGTATAGGAGGGAGTATGCAACATTGGGTCGTGACTTCCATCAGGACATCACCTTGGTCGAGTACTATGGACTCAGACTCAGGAACCACCCCAGAGAGCTGCAAAGGGGAGGACCACAACAACAGCAGGGGCATAACCTCGATTTCATCCGAAAAGTTGGGAAAATCACCATCCCTTCTTTCGAAGAATCATCCAAATACACCGCCAAAGCTTGGGTACAAAATCTAGACACGTATTACAAGCTCAACTAGATGACCGAGACAGAGGCCATCAGTTTCGCGACCTTACACTTGGAGGGTAAGGCACAGGAGTGGTGGTACCATGGACTGGTGACATTGGGTCACAGTCGCATAATCTCCTATAGGGATTTTATAGATAGGCTCATGGACAGGTTTGATAAGAAGGATCCCGAGATACACTTCAGGGATCTAGCCCAGTTGAGACAAACTAGCACAATAGAGGCATTCATCATAGAGTTTCAGTGGGTAGCCGTGGTAGTGATAGATATATCAGAGCCCAGGCTTATCATGCTATTCACAGAAGGACTCACAGAGCCTTTGAGAGGATGGGTGAAGGAATATAGGCCTCCCACTTTGCAGGATGCCATCCTTTGCACTTGAGATCTGGCAGAATCAGTGCCAAAGACTAAAAATTTATCCAAACCATTTGTGCCCTAAAGGGATCGAGACAGGAATCCATTCCAAAGAGAATGGAAGGGCAAGAAGAAGTTGGATGATGAGACTATGTGAGAGCTTATGAGGAAAAATCTTTGCTTCAACTATAGAGATCCTTGGGTCCTAGGCCACAGGTGCATGGGCAAGGGAGAGATTCATTATATTGAGGTAGTAGCAGAAAACGTGGATAGTGAGGAGGAGGATCAGGACAATGGATCCACTAGTTCAGAGGAGGAGTCAACACCACTAGAGAAGCATCCTCCTCGTAGACCACTGACACCGACAGGAGCCCATCCTCCAGTAGTCCCACAACCGCCAGAACATGCTAACAGGAGGAAACCAGCAAAGGGAGGTGTCATAGCGACCCTTTCTGGTGTTCCCAGGTATGATACCCTCTGTATCAGAGGGATTATTCAGGGGCAATAGGCAATCACCCTGATAGATGGTGGGGCCACCCACAACTTCATTGACGCTTCACTAGTATCAATATGGGCACTTCAAACAGAGGAGTTTGAGGGGTTTGATGTTGTGGTAGCAAATGGCCACACAGTGGAGTGTCTAGACAGAGTTCCAAACTTAGAGATGAAGTTAGGAAACTACACAGTGAGAGACACATTTTATGTGGTTGACCTATTGAACACAGATGTGGTGTTAGGAGTTCAGTGGATGATTACCTTGGGAAAAATCACTACCAACTACCAAACCTTGGAAATGGGATTCAGAGATCAGGATGGGAAGAAGGTTGTTCTAAGAGGTATGTCGACAGGATCACCCAAGACAGTTTTAGCCAAGAGTATGGGGAGGATACTTAGACATGGGGAGGTAGCATATGCCACATAATGCTTGATCACTACTTAGAAGGATTCGAAAGGCCGACAACAATACCATACAGAGATCAAGAATGTACTGGGATGACATCAGTAGGTCTTTGAGGCAATTTCACTAGGGAGACCACCTGACAGGGGGTTTGAGCACACCATTGAGTTGGAGGAGGGGGCCAAACCTATGATCACCCCCCCCTATTGTCATACTAGGAGGTTCAAGGATGCAATAGATAAGGAAATCAAGGAATTGTTGGCGATGGGACACATCAGACCAAGCAACAACCCATTTTCTTCTTCAGTTGTCTTAGTTATGAAGAAGGATGGCACCATGAGGATGTGCATTGATTAACGAGCCTTGAACAAGAAAACCATAAAGAATCGATACCCTATCCCATGCATTAACAAGTTGATGGATGAACTGCATGGGGCATTTTTCTTCTCAAAAATTGATCTACACTCTGGATATCATCAGATCAACATCCGAGAGTAGGACATAGAGAAGACGACATTTTGATGTCATTTTGGACACTTCGAGTTCCTGGTTATGCCATTTGGGCTAACCAATGCACCCGCTACATTTCAGTCTTGCATGAACCATATATTCAGGGATCAGTTAAGGAAATCAATCTTTGTTTTCTTCGATGACATCTTGATCTATAGCCGATCATGGAAAGAGCATATGAGGCACCTGGATGAGGTATTGAGCATCATGGAGGCACAATCATTATATGCCAAAGAGTCCAAGTGCGAGTTCGGTATGACAAAGTTGCTTTACTTAGGCCACATCATCAGTGCAAAGGGGTTACAAGTGCACCAAGAGAAGATCAGGGCCATTCTGGATTGGCTGTGTAGCTATTACAGGCGGTTCGTCTAGGTTTTTTCTCAGCTTGGAGCACCGCTGACAGATCTTACCAAGCATGGGGCCTTCTTATGGACCGAGAAATCACAGGAAGCCTTTGATCACATGAAGGAAGTCATGGGCACTTGTCCAGTGTTGGAACTACTAGACTTCACCCTGCCATTTGTACTAGAGTGTGATGCATCTGGTGAAGGGATCGATGTAGTTTTTATGCAGGGAGGACACCCCATTGTATTCGAGAGCCAAAATCTTAGTCAACCTGAGAGGTTGTACTCCATTTATGAAAAGGAAATGTTGGAAATCATGCATGCCTTGACCAAGTTCAGACAATATTTGGTGGGCAACAAATTCGTGGTCAAGACTGATCACAACAGTTTGAAGTATTTCCTTGAGCAGAAGGACCTCAGTGAGCGCCAATAGAAATGGATGACAAAGGTACAGGAATTTGACTTTGACATAGAGTATGTCAAGGGGAAGAAGAACATTGTGGCCGGTGCACTATCGAGGAGACCTGTGGCATGTTCTTTGATGGAGATTTTAGCAGATTGGAAATCCCACTTGTTAGTGGAATATTCCAAGAAAAAGTTCACTTGTGAGGTGATGGATGGGTAGATACAGGATGATCAATATAGGGTCATTGACAATGTCATATTTTACAAGGATAGAGTCTACTTGGTGCCAGATTCAAGGCTTAAGAAAAAGATCCTCACCGCAGTTCATGATTCACCTCTAGCAGGCCATCAAGGGTTTTTCAAAACCTACAGACAGATCAGAGAGAGGTTCTCATGGAAGGGCCTCAAACAAGACGTTATGAGACACATTGGTGAGTGTGTGACTTGCCAACAGAACAAGTCATAACATGCTCTTCCAACAGGGCTACTTCAACCACTCCCCATTCCAGAGAAGAAATGGGAGAGTATATCTATGGACTTCATCACCGGTCTACCCAAGGTCCAGGGTAAGGATTGTATCTATGTAGTGGTCGATAGATTGACCAAGTTTTCTCACTTCTACACCATACTGATAGAGTACAATGCAGTTCAGGTAGTCGAGCTTTTCTTCAAGGAGGTTTTCAGACTTCATGGGTTGCTGAAGAACATCATTAGTGACAGGGACAGTCGGTTCATAGGGACATTTTGGAGAGAGTTGTTTCAGTTGGTGGGGATAGAGTTGGCACCTAGCACCATCTATCACCCTCAGACAGATGGGCAAACTGAGATTGTCAACAAGTGGGTTGAAGGGTATTTGAGAAACTATGTAGGAGGACAACAGAGAACGTGGGTAAAGTGGTTACATTTAGGAGAACATTTCTACAACACCACCTTCCACATGTCCATTGGTATGACACCCTTCTGAGCATTGTATGGATATGATGCTCCCACTTTGGTAGACTTGGTCTTTGGGGAGAGCAGAGCTCCCAAGGCCAAGGATTAGATCATAGAGAGTTAGGATATTCTCAAGTTGTTGAAAGAGAAGTTGCAGACGGCGCAAAACCAACAAAAGATAGACATACACACGATAGAGCACAACTTTGAGGATGGAGATTTGGTTTTCTTGAGACTCCAACCCTACAGACAAACATCTCTGAAGAAGAGTGGGGTCGAGAAGCTCAAGCCCAGATTTTATGGTCCTTACAGGATCATACGCCGAGTAGGCGAGGTTTCTTATGAGCTAGAGCTTCTAGAGGGGAGCAAGATTCATAACGTGTTCCACGTGTCTTGACTAAAAAAGGAAGCGGGACAATTCATTAGCACATTGTAGGAGCTTCCCCGGTTGGATGAGGAGGGGAAGTTGGAGTTAGTTCCGGAGGAGGTTTTGGAGTTTTAGGAGTAGAAACTAAGGAGCAGGGTCATTAGAGAGTGTTTGATTAGATGGAGAGGGATTCCAGTAGAGGACGCTACTTGGGAGAGAGAGAAGGTGTTGCGACACCCTAGACTGGTATTGCTTGAGGACAAGCAATTTCGGGAAGGGAGGACTGTAATTTCCCTTTCCAAATAGGAGCTCCAGAGAAGAGGCTTAATGGTCTAAACTGCCCCGTTAGACTATAGCGAGGGCCAAAGAGGGGTAAACAGGGTTACTAGAGGTCACTCCAGTCACAGGTGTTATATTCGAAAAGTGACATTGAGCTAAAAAGGGTTAAAAGCACTTTTAAGTCATTATGAGCTAAAAATAGAAGTCAATATTGAATTAGGGTTTTAGCAGTGATTTAGGGTTTTGGAAGTCAACAACGAATTAGGGTTTCAACATGATTTAGGGTTTTGGAAAGCTATAAAGGAAGGTTCGGCGACCTAATTCATCATTATGCAGATTATGACTTGTCATTGAGGAGAAGAGGCACATCTCAGGAGAGATAGTTCAGTGTATTCCAGGAGGAAGACACCAGTTGGCTGATTTCGGCGTTGAAAGACACACCCTAGTCATCGGGAAGATCATCCAGGTCTTCCATCATTCTTCATTGATTCCACATTGCTCCCATATTCCGGGTATTATCTTTTAGTTGGTTATTTGTATTCTGGCCAAGATCCTTTTGTCTTTTGATCTAGCTGAGTGTTTTTATTTTATTTAGCCGCAGTTGCTTATTTGTATTCCGACTAAGATCATTTGTCTGTTGATCTAGTCAAGTATTTTCAGTTTATTCAGCTGCATTCGGCCATTTTGTAATCCATAGAGATATCATAATACAAACTTTGCAGTCCTTTTTCGTGTTTATTATTTGTATGATCATTTATATGCTGTAAACCTTTGATCCTACACACACATTAACAACGTTTCCTAGACTAGCCAAGTTAGGAACATTACACATGAATAATGGAATTATGTCCCCAGATATTGCGCATGTTTGCAGTAATCTAGGAACAGATTCAAAAAATAAGGGGCCCAACTGAGTGTGGTACCATCGGCACACTGTGCTACAACTACGACAACCCCGACTGAGACTTCCTCCTTGTGGCATTTCCCGAGTAATTTGCATGCCATAATTTTTGTGGCCATTCTTGTTGTGAAGTCACTAATACGTCTGATGATGATTCTGAGTGACCCCCTTTCGATGCCATATTTATTATTCATTTCCTCGGCTAGTGCTTTCTCCTTTGTTTTGTCCTCCAAGAACTGTGTGGGATCCTCACCATGTCATGGAAACCCTATGATGTATGCGATGAGCTCTACGTCTATTGAGACAAGCTATTCTAGCCATAGATATCCACCATGTGTAACTTCCATTAGCTACTTGATGCAACTGTTTGCATACTAGACCCTTCCAAAGTGCGGTAGGTATAAAAGGCCTAGAATCCCATTTTTGGCTAGTCCTGCTACCCACTGATCTGGTTGATTAATTAGTTCACCAAAGGGACCCATACCCATAGTCTATAGGTAGACTTGCTTGGAAAACTTCAGGAACTTGTCTGCATACGTCACATCATGGTCTGAGTACCTCAATTTCTTCACATGTCCTAATAGATTTGCTGGTATACATACCCTTTCCAGAATGCACAACAAGACAATGGCTATGGTGGGTTGCCTACGCAGTGACATAGGTACTGTCTACTTGCCCTTTCGCTATGGTGGATGGCTCGAGGTTCCAACCTCCATTGTTCGTTATTCGACATACTCCTCTGGTCGGCCAATGACATCTTCCACTATTCCCTCCTATGGATCTTCGGACATGGTTGTCTGTGATCTTTCCAGCGCAACATTTTCTTTCTGGTTTGGGGCTGTCCCATTGATTCTCGAGGCTTCTTTAGGGTTTTCAGGGTGCACCAGGTTTCCTGCATCCTCAACCTGTTGGCCTTGCCCCTCTTCTAGTGTATCAATGTCCATAAGTGTTGTTGTTGTCTTCTGGGTTTCCTCCACAATGGGTGTGGGGCTTCCTAGTGTCATATTAGGCGACGAGATTTCGTTCACGTTGAAGAATTCTGTAGGCTGAGATGGTCGTTGGTCTCTTCCCTGTGGCTGCGACTGTGCTATGGCGCTGCTTCGAGGTTGTCTGATAGTCTGGATCGATCCTCCCTGTTTGGGTGGTGCCATGGTGGTAAAGATGTTGTTCACTGAGCTTAATGGCCTTTGTAACCTCTGCAACCCTCACTCACTGCTTCGTATGCTCTATTTCTCTGTGCCTTTACCGATTTCACAATAACCTTGCCACTCCCGCGTGCTTTCTTTGTATCAACGTCGTGTGAAACTTGTCAGAGACGTTACCATGATTTTACTTTAATTGAACCGTCGGTTCCCGTGTACTTACCATTGATTTCCCTTGACGTCACCAGTTGGTGTGATTAATGCAACGTCCTGTCAGTCATTTATGGAATTCAATTCCAATAGCCACCATCAATTGACGCTTCTTTTGCTGTATCCGCCTTTCCCGCTTGTTTCCACTTTGTAGTGACCATTGGCCTTGTCTCCATCAGGATAGAATTGTCGAGTGTGCATGCTCATTCTATTTTCAACACACTATGCCTCTGTTGTTATCTTTTGATGTCCAACACTATGTCTTGTTTTTTTTTTTTTTTTCGTTTCTTACTGCGTGGTAACTTTCAGGTTGCGAGTGGTCAATTGTCCTTGCACAACTTTAGTCGGCTCCCATTGATCATCCCTTTGATTTCTATGCCTCCTAAGTCATTCAACTGTGCATCTCCCCCATATGTGACAATTTTTACTTCATATGGTCCTAACCAATGCATTCTGAGTTTTCGTGGATGCTCAAAGGATTTACTGTCATACATCAACACTAATTATCCCTCCTTGAAATTTTTCCTTTTGATATGCCTGTCATGCCAATATTTGTCTCTTTCTTTCTGGACTTCTTGGTGGAACCCTGATAGAATCATATCTTCCTCCATGATCATCATTTGATTTATCCTATCCTGTATTGCGCCTCGTTCCGTCATGTTCGTAATCACTGTTATGCGCAGACTGGGTACCAAAAATTATAGTGGCACCAATGCTTCTTATCCATATACCAGTCTGAATGGCCTTTGTCCTGTCAACTTCTTGCATGTGGTCCTGTATGCCCATAATACTACTGGTATCTTTAGGTCCCAATCATCCCTCTTAACATTAAAGATATTCGTCAGTGCATTTTCAAGGATCTTGTTAAAGGATTCCATGGTTCCATTTGCTTGGGGATGATATGGTGTACTCTTTTGATGATGAACTTCAAATTCCTCAATCATAGCCTTTATAGTACTATTAATGAAGTGAGTGCCTTGGTCACTCATCAAAATCCTGGGGCAACCAAATCTAGTGATCACTTGTTTGAACAGTAAGTGTGTTGTTGTCTCTACGTTGTAATCTTAGACTGGTGTTGCTTCTGTCCATCTTGTCAGGTATTCCGTCGTGGTGATGATGCACCTCACCCCTGTCCTCTTTTCCGGTGGGTTAATTGGTCCCACAAAATATATTTCCCATTTGTCGAATACCTGCAAAGTTACCTATGGTCGCAGGGGCATCTCGTCCATTCTATTCAGTTTTCCAACCCTTTGACATACAACACATCTCTGGCAGTACTCTTTTGAGTCTCTGTGAATGGTCGACCACCATAGTCCTATGTGAAATACCTTCTGTGTGATATCTTTTCCTGTGTAATGTCCTCCTGCTCTTCCCTCATGGGCTTCTGCTAAAATCCTTGGTATTTCATGTTCTAGCACACATCTTCTCAATATTCTATCAGTGCCCATTTTGTATAAGTGTCATGCAATCAACTAATAGTCCGCAACCCAAACTATCAAGTTTTTCTTCTGCGCGGTGTTATATTCCCGTGGCACAGTCCCTATTCTCAAGTACTGGATGATGTATGTGAAGTATTCATGGACGATCTGGACTGAAAATAATTGTGTGTAGGAAAAGTTGTCCTTTGGATTTGAAGGTTCCTCCCCATTCATGATCCTTGACAGGTGATTGGGTCATGTGTTTAGCTTCCCTGGTTTGCCTATTACCTCAAAATCAAAATCTTGAAACAACAGTAACCTTCTGCAAATTATTCCCCCCAACACTGGCTTGTTGACCAGGTACTTGAGTGATGAATGGTCTATGAACATCTTGAAATGTTTCCCTAGTAAGTAATGTTTGAACTTCTGAAGCACTTAGACCATAGCTAGGCCTCCCTTCTCTGTAGTGTTGTAGTTCTGCTCTGACTCCGAAAGTTTTCTGCTAGAAAATGCTATAGGATGATCCATTTCTCCTGTTTTTGGCTGTTCCAGAATAACTCCAAGTGCTATGGCCGATGCATCTACATGTACATGGAATGTCTTCTCCCAATATGGGAATACTAATATTGGTGTAGTTACCATCTTTTCTTTCAACATATCTAGACCATTTTGATAATCCTCATTCCACTGGAACTTTGTGTCTTTCCTTATCAGTTTATCCATTGATGCGGTGATCTACCCATACCCCTTTATTAATTTTCTTTAGTATCCTTTGTGTCCCAATGTCTCTCTTAGTTGAAATTTTTTTTTTGGTGGTGGCAAGTTAACGATTACTGTAATATTGGCAGGATCTACTAGTAAGCCTTTCTAGCATACTATATGGCCCAATAATATCCCAAAAGGTGTTCTGAAGATGCACTTCTTGATGTTTAATGATATCTGGCACTGCCTTCATCTTTCTAACATCAGCCGCAAGACCTCTACATGGTCTTTCAATAGACTATAGACTGTCCAATCGTCCAAGTATACCTCTAGAAAATGGTGGATAAGTTATTTAAATGCAGCTATGACGACTTTGGAAAATATTGCTGGTGCATTCTTCAATCCAAAAGACATGACCGTGTACTGGTAGGATCCCCATTTTGTAGAAAAAGTGGTCTTGTATCATTCTTCCAGTGCTATATTGATCTAATGGTATCTTGAAAATCTGTCAGTGAATGAATAAACTTCCCGTCCTCCTACGTTCTCCAACACCTCATCTGTGAAAGGTGTAGGGAATGGGTCATGTAGGCACACATCATTCAACTTCCTCAAGTCGACACATATTCTTATACTGCCTTGTTTTTTCTACTGAACTACCATTGGGCTTATCCATTTTGATTCTTCCACAGGTTCTATGATTCCAGCTTCCAGTATCCTGTCATTCTTAGCTTTAAATTTTTTCTTATATATCAGATTTAGTCTGTATGGTCGTTGTCTGATCGGTCTTGCCTCAACTCTGAGTGGTATCTTTATTTCACCTAGATCTCCTGCTATTCCCTTCATTTCTAAGAACGTTGTAGGGAACAAGTCATTGTAATCATGCAATAACTCTGTTATGATTTCCACTATTTGCTCATCCTAGTAGTCTCCAATGCTGGCCATTTTGGGATTCTCAACTATCCCAATGTTGACTTTCTTCACCTTGATTGACGCATCAATTACTTATGATTCTAGAGGTGGACCTTCCACTTCTCTTTCACCTTCAACTTCCTCAATATGAATATCGCGCGGATTGTCTTCATCTAGTACTTCTTCCTGCACATGGTAGCATGACAACAATTCTTTCACCATATGTCTGTTCTGCTGGTGTTCTTATGCTATGAGTTCAACTTCTGGTTCCTTAATGAATATCACCCCTCTTATTTGTTTAAGGGCTGCATCTATGTTGGGGTTCTTGTGCTCAAATGAGAAAGTGACTATAAATTTATGCTGTAGTACTGGCCGACTCGTAGTTCCTATGTGTAGTTCCTGGTCTGTATACAAGTTTGTTGGGATTCCCTCTAAGGTGTGTATGAAATGATGAGGCCATTCTTATGGGGGTGTCATTTTACACAATGCTCTAGACTTCTCCAAGTGTTTCGTTGGTGCTCCCTGTCCATCATATTTCTGCTACTAGTTGCTTCTTTGTTCTGCACCAAACCTTATGCACAGTAACCATTTACATTGATACCAATCCTTGATTGTTTCTTTGTGTGCACCCCACCATCTTGTAGGTGTGGCCTTGAGTGCTATATCTAGTTCTAAGAGTCTATGAATTTCTACCACTTTATCTTCATAACATGTTAAGAATGATTCTAGATAAATCACCCCATGGAAGCTCGATGGTTCCCT
Organism: Picea glauca; assembly: GCA_000966675.3. Taxonomy (NCBI): domain Eukaryota; kingdom Viridiplantae; phylum Streptophyta; class Pinopsida; order Pinales; family Pinaceae; genus Picea; species Picea glauca. The sequence goes on from JZKD02S0111264.1 coordinate 3,069,886, forward strand.
TATCTTTGTACCTACCCATCTTACTATGCAGACTATTCTTGCGCATCTTCTTGTGGAAACTTCGTGCAGCCTTTGTTTCCAGTTCTCTAAACCCGTATCTGAGTCTGATGCACATGAAGTAATTCTCCGCCAACTGAATATCCCATATAAAGTTGGGTTTACGTAATCCTCATCTCGCGCAGTTGTTTTGTAGAACTGGCTAATTTCCTCCAAGTCCAAGCAAGTAGGCTCTATGAACCTTTCCCCTTCCTATGGGTCTAATGGCGCAATGACCTTGTATTCTCCTGACTCAAAGGTAATTTTTCATGTCTTTAAGTTGATTATGGCTTAGTTATTGAACGCCCAATCCAAGCCGAGAAATGTTGGGTAAGGTGTTGTGTCGTCCAGTATATCTATTACTTAGAAGTCAGCGTTAGTGTGCACTCCATCTAGGTCTATTGTTACTCCTTTCAACCTCCCTATTGTAAGAACTCTATGTTGGTTTGCTAGTTTCATCTAAACAAGTGAATATCCTAATGTGGGCTCTCCCATACATTGCCATGTCTTCTTGGGTAATACATTGACTTTGGATCCTAGATCGATTATGATATCTCCCATGTTGAAATCTCCAATGTTGTCGTTCATCCTAAATTTCCTACTTGTTCTTCTCCTTGTATGTAGGTGATTGATTGTTTTATATTCTAACTTTACTTCTGTCTCTAAGCTACATATTTCTAGCATATTTTTTAATACTTTGATAGAGGATGGATCATTTAGTAATTTTACACATGATTGCAAAAATCCTTTGATTGTACTTGTCCTAGGGGTTGCATTTCTTTGGTATGATCCAACGATGGAGGCATCTCGTACTTTGGTACTTCCTTACTATGCTGTGCAGTTGAGGTCGACGCAATGTCAGGCTTCATAAATTCTTGTTTGGATTTCTTAAATATCTCCTTCTCGTTCTACACGTCGAACTACTTCCTTGGTTCGACATTCTTCTTCACTCATTGGTGTTGTACTCTCTCTTGTCGTACTACGTTGTTTCCTATTTTAGCTCCTCCGCGTGTAACTATGTTGATGTTTCTTCCTTCATCTCTCGCTTCTGCTGAAATCCATTGAAAATTTTGATTGTCTGATTCCTTTTTTCCTGGATCTTCCCTAATAATGTGGGACATTCTTCCATGTCATGATCTGATGCACGACAATACATACAAGTCGCTGGTGGAAGTGGGCATTCCCTTGCATAGTGTCCAGGTTGTTGATAGTTGTGGCATACCACTGGTCCTCTACCTCTTCCAAATCCTCCTCTTGCTCATCCTTCGCCTCTGTAGCCAGCTCAATCCCCTCACGGTGTATTGTATTGAGGTACCTGATTATACTGCGCAGGGTTATAATGCGGCTGCGTAGTGTTATTCTGCTATTACACGTTGTTATACTACTGCAAAATAGTGTTATACTATGGTGGTTCCTGATTAAATTGAGGTGCATATTGCCTTGTCATCATTTCAGCTTGCACCCTATATGCATCTGATGTCCTCTCTCTCATCAAATCCATGGTTCTACAATCTTTGTCATCATGGCCTACTGACTTGTAAAAATTTCAATACGAACTCTTTGGGACTGTCTGGTACTTATGCATCATTGGGTAGTGATATGGATCGTGGCCCTATTTCTTACAAACTTCGCATCATAGTCCTCCTGTTGGTAACTAATTTGGCATTTCTGCTGCCATGTACTGCACGAATGTTGGACATTCATTCTTATGGTGTCCTTCTATCCAGCATGTGGTACACCAAATGACTTCTCATTTGTCCTTGCTTTTGTTCTAGTTTAGCTGGAACGTTAAGTTTTTCAGATCCTCCTTCATCTCTTCGATGGTTGGATATATCTTCTAATATTGGTTTTCCTCTAGTTGCAGAGCTGCCTGCAGAGCCTCTACCCATGTCTAAAAATTCTGTTGTTGCAGTGGATATTTCAAGTGTGGCAATAGTGAATTGACAAACAGGTGCATGTGTTGCATATCTGTCATGATATATTTTAATTTTCCTTTCAGTCGCTTGAATCTCTAGTTAATCTCCCATGCAGATTCTCTTGGTTTCTGTCTAATTTATATCATCTCATTCATGTATTGGTTCTCTCAACTTGGCTTCTAAAACTCATTTATCAACAACTTCTTGATATCCACAATCATTCTAGTTGTCCTTGGTGAATTGTTTGTGGATAAACTCATGTACCAATCCAGTGCACGATCCCTTAGTGTGATAGCTAACTGTGCAAGTTTAGTTTCCTTGTCTATGATATGTTTTTCTTCCTAGATCTTTTCACAGATAAACAAGTGCTTCTCCTAGTCCTTTGATGCTTCTCCTTTGAATTCTGGTAACCTGATGGTGGGATTGTGTCCTGCCATCCTGAATGCTGAACTAATACCTCCGCGCGGTGTAGATACTTGACTAATGCTTCTTGAAATAGCTCCCCAAGTTTTTGTTCCTTGTGTAGATGTACTTCCTGATGTCTTCCTTCTCCCAAAATTCAGTTGTCTAAATGGTGGTGTCCTTTTTGGTGTGTTAGTCTCACATGGGTTTATGGGTTCCACACTAACATTAATATGGATAGGATTACTACCTTCGATTCCTTCTCTTGGACCTATCGTCTTCCTCTCATATGTTGTGCGCATGATTTCCTCAATCTGCTCCATAGCCTGAAGATCCTCTACCTCCTCTTCATCACTTTCCAATCCTTCCCTCATGTCTACGACTCTCTTCTTGGTGTTCACCTTGTATTGGTAGGGTACTCCACTGCACGTATTTCCAGTTGTCGCCATTTTCCGCTTGATCTGGTCACCGTCCATCATTATTAGGTCTAAGGCTTCCTCCTTCTTTCCTTTATCCTTTTCTCATTCCATTTCTCCTTTTTCTGTTAGTGCTTTCCCCCTTCCCCCATGCATGCAGGGAAGTTTATCTGTCGAACTCCATTGTCATTACACCTTTGTTATAGAGAAATATCTTAATAGAAGTATACAATGATCTAATATACCTTCCTCAAGGGACACATAGAAACTCTTTCTCTTTTGTTCTGTACGACTTCACAGTATCTACTGCAAATTCTGTTATAAAGGCTGCTACAATACTCTCGAGCCAAAATTCTATTGCGCGGGTGAATTTTTTATTCACCTGTTGTAACCGTGCGATCTGAACTGAGGTCCAGTCTAACTGTCGGATCTGATTTGTTGCATGGTTGTCCTTCAAACTCATTATCCACTCCTGAAACAAGTGTGGAAAATCACAGAAAAATACTTCATGTAGATTAGTAAACACATGTTTCTCAAGATATTTGCGCAGTGTTACTCTAGGGTTTTTGTTATCTTGCTGTGCAAACTCTAGCTCCTTCGTTTTCAATCATCTCTCTATTTCCTCTTTCATGGGTCTCCAGGGTATAAAAATTCCCTACTATATTGTCATTATTTTGACAGATATTCAACAGATCTCATCCACTCAATCCTATGTTGTTCCAACCAACAACAAAACCATTTGTTGGTTGATTATTTGAGTTATACCTTTAACATGATTTGAACCAAGTTCAGGTCCACTGGGGATCCAACAAAGCCTCTAAAACTATCAGTCCTCCTGGTAAACTAGAAGGAAGTGCAACACATAGAGTGTACTGCGCAGTCTCACTCAAGATAGTCTTAATGGGTGACTACCATACTCAAGTGCTTGCAGTCCAGAACTGAATGGGGATCTGTGAATTGTGCGTTGTGAATTCTCTCTAATTATTAAAGCAATATATTTTCATTCTCTTTCATGCATGTATGTAATTGGATCCATTAATTCATTCATACATCATTCTAACATCTACTCATAGACAATAAAAGAGATACAAACATTCAACCCCATAACACAAGTTTTACCGTGGTTCACCCCCTCCTGGGCTACGTCCACAAAGATCTGGCTCTCAAGCTCTTTTATTATGGTAGTTCCAAAACTACAGTGACACGTGCTTTACAACTCATCCTCAGTTGGGTCGGGATCTATTATGAGGTGGACTAGATCACACCAGGCTCCTCAACCTGTGATCTAACCCTCAAGATCTACCCTTCTGACCCTCTACTGGTCAACAACTTACAAAATTGGATCGGATTATAGTCGTGTTACATATCAGTTAATCTTTCTCACGCAAGTAACACTCCATAATCAGAACCCTCTCCTCCGAACTTCCTCCTCTCCGAACTCCCTCGATGTCTATTTATATGTGTTTTTGGCTCATCTACCATTACAATGTATTACAAAAACCCCAACCCTAGCATCGTTAGGTTTTCCATGCATGCACACGTGCTGCTTTTCTTTCCAGCTGTCACTCTCTTCTTGCATGCATTTCTTCCCCAAATATCCTTTCTTTCTGATTCGACCTAATTCCAACATGCACCACGACGAAATGTTTGTAGCATGTATCTCTTTGGAAGTGATTCACCTAGTTTCAAGATGTACACAACAATTACATGTTAAGTGAGATTACAAAATTTACACTATACCCTCATATTTCGTACATGCATGAATAGTATTAATAAAATTTCTAATTACCCAACAAATGTATATAATCATCCAATCGTGCGGTGTAAATGTAATGTGAGATTATCATGTCCATGTCTGGGCATGAAATATACATGTTTTTTCTATGTTTTTATATTATATTATAGTATGTATGCCTATACCTATGTTTATATTTGTGTATATCACTCCACCCACCCCTTTAGGATTTCCTTGTCTTCAAATCAAGGGTAATGAGTTCGTCTTTCGTTATAGAAGGTCATCTTGATTCTAGATTTTTTGAATGCTAAGTCTTTATGCCATTCACTTGTATTGCCTTGAAGTATAGATCCATTTTCTTGAGTTACTTCTCCATAGATGGTGTTATCCTTATCTTATGTTCTAGGCTTCCTAACCCATATAACTTATAGTTCTTCCTTTACCACTTGAATTCCATAAATTTTTCTACGAGGTTTGTGCACAGGTGCCCAATTTTATCAACCATTTTGATCCTACACCATTTTGATTCCATTAAGTGGTAGAGTGTAATATCCAACTTGTAGTTCCAAGTTTTGTACTTGTACATAAACCTTATGGAACCATCCTACTCTTTGGACTTGTTCACCATAAAAAATTGTAACCATGAGATGTTTGACGGGGTATATAAAAAGATTTAGTTGTTTTGTGAGGTTGATATCCATGAAATTGTGTACTTCCAAATTCTACTAGGATTGTGATATTTTTATTCTTTATGCTTCTCTTGAATTTTAGGGTCCTGGGTTCCACTCTTCTTGTAATTGTCGCAAGCGATATCATGGAATTTTAATATTGAATGTTGTAGATAATACCATTTTTCCTTAGATGAGGTGGAACATATCATAATTATGGTGGTTTCACTTCTTCATTTTGGCGTATAACCTTGTTAAGGACCCTCAATCCTTCTTCCTTACGAGTCTGTGCACGTGATTGTTTCTAATGACACCTTCGGTGATTTTTCATCCATGTTAGATTCTAACATGTCTTCTTCAGTTGAAACCTCTACTTCCTTCCCATCTATAATTTTGCAGTGATGAGTGACTAGCTATACATCTATGACTTGGAGTCCAATTCCTACCACATCTACAACAAGTTTTTCCTTCATTTCCCTCTCTTCATTAGAGTTTCTAACAAAAGTGTCTGATTTTGTTTTAGCACCATACTTGTACAATTTTGTATTGTTGCATCTGTGCTTATGTTACCACTTGTCCTTGCAATATATACAATTTTTTACCCATTTCTTATATGTGTCATGGTGACGATATTAGTCTCATCACTCATGTGGGGTTATGTATACTTGTTTAATTTATTTTTCTAGTTGTTTGGCTTCTTTAATAGTTTTGGGATTCCATAATTTAATTACACTATTGATGTAATTATTGAACCCGTAGATGTACATTTTTAGTAATTGATCACTACGAATTCAATCTATTTTGTTACTGGAACTGCCCATTCATGTGTATAATAATTTACATGTCCTTTTTTTCTTTAAATGAACTAACTTGTTGTAAAGTTCATCCTCTTCTTTTTCATGGAACCTCTTTAATAATGTGATGATAGAATTTTACCAATAGAAATAATGAGTGTCACATTTCCTAGACCACCATAAGAACCAATTGTCAACTTCTCCTTCTAAATTATTGGAGGTTGTTATTATTTTTTCCATTCACCAAGTGGGGGATTGAATTCAAAGATACCCTCCATTTTGTTGACCCGAATGATGACTCCTCTATTGTCTTTTCCATCATATTTTAGTATTTTCTTTTTAATTTTGTAATAATATCTATCATGAAATCTTGGGTTGTATTTCCTAAGAGAAATATCCTTGATAGTTCTCTATTTGAGATTGGCGAAGGCCAAGGTGCAATTTGCTCCATTATTTCCATTATTCTATTGAACCTATAAACATTCTCACTATTTACTTCTTCTTTTTTAATTTTCTCGTATCCTCTTAATGCAATTATATTGTATAAAGTATCATCTAATGTTTGCAACATATTTTTTTCTCTTGTTCCTTTCTTGGTCAACATTTCTTTTAATTCTTCATGTCACTTGTTCATGCCAATCTCAATGGTACCCAAACAATATTTCAAAGATTTGATGTCTTCCTTATGGCTATGTAATTCTTTGTTTATTTCATTATTAGACCGTCTCTTTTTCCTTGATGATCCCATTAATTCTTAAATTTTATAGGATCTAGTAATTGTTTTTATTGGGTTTGTTAATTTTTTTTTATATTTGATAATTTTTTTTACCAAGTCTTGCTATTTTTTTTCATTGACCAAAACAATATATAACTATATATTTGAATAATATAAAAATGAATAATGACTTGTATATAAATATCATTTAAAAGGGCATTGTGCTTTTTCATTGAAAATCTGTCTTTTTAATAAAATGTTTATCTATATTTTATATTTGTTTATTTTTATTATTATATTGTAGTATACATTCCTACGCTTATGTTTATTAACCAAAAAATGGTTTGAGTGTACTTATGTCAAAAGAGAGAATTATAAATCATGGATTCCAGTCACCATTGAATCAACGTGAGTGGTTTATATATTTAACAAAATATGGTGATCGTATGACTTGAGACCTATAAAGTGACTATTAATAGTAAATGCTTTACGAGGAGTTGTATCATTTTGTTGTTTGATTGATATGAATCACTTTCTTCATAAGTTCTAATTTATCCTTGGATAATATCTATGGTACATGAAGATAATTTATTTTTGCAACATATACATTCATTGTTTTTTTTCTTGTAGATATTTATTTGTTTTTGATATGGGAAAATATCTTTCAAATGCATTTTAATCTTTCTCAAGTGGAAGGAATACATTTTAAAGATAATTTGATACATTTTTGAATGCATTTATTAGATCCAACAAATGTGTCATTAAAATTTCTTCCCAATACGGGTGATCATAAGAGTTTGGAATCTCTATTCATTTTTGTTGGTATGTGATTTTAAGGAATTTTGAATGTCAACTATAAGCTTGGAAGTTTCAACATCATCATTGGACATTTCCTCCTAAATCTTATCCTTGCATTTTCAAATCTTTTTTCTTAATATGTTGGTGTCATAATATGAGGAGGGACTTTCTCTTTAGCCTATCCATGTATAAATATTTATTTGAAAAAAAAATCTTTACATGTAAAAACATCCTATGTCCTTCACAAACACACTTATCAAATCTATGGAATACCTTGAAACAATGTCCCCATCGTAGGGTAGACAAAATAAATCCCTTTTTCTTTAACCCTAAACCACAATAGTAAGAAAAATGATATATCAAAATGAATATACCATAAATTGTTGAATTGCCAAAATGTTTGATTAATTTATTAAAAATTAATTGAATTATTCCATAAGAATTGAATTGTTGATATACTCGGGCATACTTCAAGCCCTGAAAATTTTTGGATGATCCAACAAATTACACCATACATCACTCATGACCTTTCATGTAAAGGTCATGAAATATCGTACACTTAAAGTCTATTCTATAACAACAACACCCCCTCTATCAATTGTTCCAAATAAACATCCATGCAATTAACTTGACGCTTTCTAGGAATAATACGATTCAACATCAAATTCTCTTTCCGTACAACAATCCAAGGAGGATATTATAATTGATTAATATAATGACAAGTTGAATAAGTTGTAGTGTAATACCCCTAGGCCGAACCCCAATTTGTCAATGTACATATGCTTTATAGACTGGTGCGCTGAGATGTTTTGGGCCAGAGTGCCTTTGTGTGTGTGTGTGTGTGTGTGTGTGTGTGTATTGAGTCTAGAGTGCCAGTGTGATTTAGGCCAATGAGCCTAATAAATGTAATATGTAATCACAATCAATTTTATTAATAAAATATATCACTGTTGTATACCAATGAAAGAATATGGGGGGATAGGACTCCACGAGAGGGAAAGGGGCTAAGTCAAGGGGGCTTAAGCCAAGGAATAAAATAATATTATTCCTAAGTCATAAGCTTTATGATATGATTTATCCTAAGTTCCTAAGTGAGGGAAACAAATTCCAAGTGGAGTCAAAAGAATTTCCTAGAGTGAGAAGTGTCAAGATAGGAACATGAAAATATAATGTGGGGAATGTTCTACATACTTAGTGACATACTATTTTTTTCCATTTTTCCTACTATTTAGGAGGACTTTTATTTATATCATGTCTATTTTTAGCCGGTGGATTCCTATATGTAATACCATGGGTTTGCAAAACCATGGGCTCATAAACAACCATTAGGAAAATACCTATTTTTTTAGCTACCATTAGGCCAATTCCTATTTTTTAGCCACCACTAGACAAATTTCTATTTTTAAGGAGATAATTCTTATTTCCTTAATTTTAGGAGATATTTCCTATTTCATGGCTATATAGCGCACTTCAGTAAGAATATTAGCCTCCTAGGGAAGTGTGCATTACCCATCTAATACTTGGAGTTAACTCACTTCACTTATTTAGTGACTTTCCATAAGTAGCAAATTCTCACTCAGTTAGGACTTTAGTTCCATTCTTGGACTCTAGTCTTATTCTAGGAGATTTTTTCTATTATGGAATGCATGTTGAATTCATGTAGAGTTCTCACTAAGTTCACACCTATATTTTTGACCTTTTCTTATTATTAGCAACTTTTGACTTTAGTTAATTGTTGCTATTGGAAAATTACTTTTTTACTTCAGCATGTACATGGAAATCCCAACCTAGTGTGCATTACTCCTCACGTGGATAGTCCTATATATTGTACTCGTTATCAAGGATCAATACATTGTGATTATAGTTGGTTTCTTAGTTTGTTATGTCTGAAGATTGCTTCTATTTTTCTCTCTCCTCTCTCTCTTTTACAATTAGATAGTGTAGTATTTCCTTCTCACAATTAGGTCTTGGATCGTGGTTTAATCCTACATGGTATCAGAGCCATTATTGTGAGGGAGTATTCAATTTTATTGTAGGTTTATATATCAGATTGGAAATCCCATAGAGAACTATGGATCAACCATCTTCTTTAGTGATATTGACACCCTTCAACTACTTTGAGTGGAAACCCAAGATAAAGATTCTACTTCGAAGTAAGGGTTTGTATAGGATCACCATGGGGATTGAGGCTGAGCCTACTTCAACCATAGAGATATCAAAATAATTCAACATAATGGATGAAGCCTATGGGATACTGTGCTTGATCATCTCTTTGGATCTCCTCCTCTTTCACATCGATACTTTCAAGACTCCTAATGATGTTTGGACAAAGTTGAAGGACTTGCTAAGAAAGCAAGACAATATAAGAGGTCATCAACTCGAGAATGATCTACATGCATTAAATCCAAGAGATTTCAAGACCCTATAGGACTACTTCTATAAGTTTAAGGCTTTTCTTTCTCATGTTAAGGCTTGTGGAATTGATAAGAAAGATGAATAGTTAATATTTTCAATTCTAACCAAACTAGCACCAGAGTATTCTGTCTACACTTCTTGTTTTTATACTACCAGGTTAGATATGGGGTCTACATAGAAGATGCCATCCCTAGATGATTTCATGGAGTCACTTATCCATGAGAAAACAAAGCTCATCCAAGTAGAGGAACTTAATAATTCCAAGCCCCATGATCCAAGTGGATATCGGTGGCCACCCACCTTTTCCAACTGGCTCAAAACAATTTTCTGTCAATTTTGGCAATTTACTATTTTTAGCAGTTTTTAACTTTCGGGGCCATTTTGAGGGCCCAAATGAAGGTTTTTAGAGATAGAGGTTCTCAATGATAATCAAAGGCATTATTGATCCCCCAAAATTAATTTCCTTGAAAATACCTTTCCAAAAAGCTATCACACGCCTAAAACAGAGATCGTATGCAAAAGTTACGACCCTAGGAAGTTGATGTACTCACTTACCCAAACGGGGCCCACATGACTTTTGGCGCTTCATCTCCTAGGGTTAGGTTTTTGGATGTCTAGTGTTTTTGGCATTCCTTCTTATTGTAAAAAGGCCTTCAGAGCCTCATTGTAATCATCTTCTTGCAAATGAGAGTAGCCACTACATCGCTTCTCAGAGATAAGCTGCCACCATTCTAGCGAGTCTTTCACTCTGTATTTTTACAGTCTCTGTACATTTATTTCATTAATAGAAATCATGTATTATTGTATCTTTGTGTTTATGGTTGCATCTCTGATATATTTCTTTTATATTATTGAATATCTGTGATATCTCTGTGCATTTATTTTTATATCTACGATCTCATTTCGTGCCGAAAATAATCAGGATCAATGGTATCAGAGCAGGCTATTCTTGATCATTTTTTTCAGTGCATGTCCCCAATGAGGTCCGAGTATAGAAAGTTGGGTATCGAGCTTGTCTCTCTTGAGGACAATCGCTCTCACACACCCAAGAAACCCTCAATGGCGGAAGAAAAGAAAAATGACGGAGCAAACAATCCTATCAGTCTGATGCTTGAGCAAGCTCTCACATGACAGAGGAATGAAATGATGGAGATTTTTTCCCACATCCTTCAATGCCTGCCGATAGCAACAGACGCATATTCATAAAGAGGCCACTTTGGAGGCACCTCACATTTCAAGGTACAATTTAATTTTGATATTCCTATATTTGAAGGACATATATATGCAGAAGCCCTAGACAAATGGTTAAATCTGCTAGAAGGTTATTTCTCTGTTCACAAATTTTTCGAGAAAGAAAAGATCACCTTCGCACTCCTTAAACCTCTCCCCCATGTCATATAGTGGTGGGAAATGTATTGAGAGCAGAGTTCCACAGAGGAGTCTGAAATGTATGGGGCCGATCCCACTTGGGATTTTTGTGTGGATGCAGTAAAGGAACAGTATTACCTTGTTGGAAACTATGAGGACCAGTACATGAGATGGGCAACACTGTGGAAAGAAAGGGGCCAAGCAATTCCAGAGTTCACCAATACCTTCCATACTTTTTGAACCAAGTTGGGTATCAAGACTCTGAGCGACATTTGGTTCGGAAATACTGTGGGGCTCTACACAGATATATCCAGACTGAAATGGATTTTTTGGACATCTCATCACTCGGTTCTGCTTATCGATATGTTGTTAAAATCGAGAAGAAATTTAAGCACCAAAACAAATGAGATTTCAGATTTGTAAATCTGAAACAACCAAATTATGACAAAGACATCCCTAACAAACAGTCTCCTGAAAACCAGTCCAAGACATAGGAAAAGAAGGGTCACATGAAGACAAAGAAGGACACTGAAAAATGGTGCGATTTCCAAAAAATCCCCTGGCACAACACTGATGAATGTCGCTCAAAATAGTCGTTGGTGGTCAAGATCAAAGACAAGGAGCCAAACCCTGATTCAGAATCCGATTCTGAAAATACTGGTAAATGACAGATCATTGACGTAGACCGACAGATCCCTAAGAGGGGGAGCGCCTTTTTCATTCACAGATGTGGGTGAAGGGGACCCCGCTGCATTTTATTGTTGATAGCAGAAGCCATAAGAACCTCATCTTAGCAGAGGTCATCAAACAGTTGGGATTGTTGACAACACCACACCTGCAACCATACAACATCAGGTGGCTTCACCAAGGATGAGATCTCCGTGTCAGCCAACAATGTCGATTATCATATAGCATCCAACCCTTCAAGGACGAAGTGTTATGTGATGTTGCCCCACTGGATGTCT
>JZKD02S0111264.1:3084467-3113212 GCA_000966675.3 Picea glauca
TTCGTGGTGCTCCAAAATTTCGAGTCGTGAGATCACGAGATAGTGAGGGCTGTCCATTTCACGAACTTGGACATCGCGAGCTGGGAGGCAGTGTTCGTGGTGCTTCAAAATCCCGAGTCGCGAGATAACGAGGGATGTCCATTTCGCAAACTCGGACATCGCGAGTTGGGAGATAGTGTTCTTGGTGCTTCAAGACCCCAAGTCGCGAGATCACGAAATAATGAGGTCGGATCATTTTGCGAACTTGGATATCATGGACTGGAGTGTAGAGTTCTTGGCGCTTCAACACCCTGAATCGTGAAATAGTGAAAGACAAGAAGGATAAGGGCACGGTCATGGCTCCTGGTCGAGTACTGTAGGAGCTCGCACTTGGCGCTTGGAAAATTCAATTGAGAATTTGTGGAGGGACCTGTGTGTGTGTTCGTTTGCAGGGTTCCATTATGGGACTAGAAGAGCCATTTTGACTGCCGAACCAGAAGATCTTGACTAGGAGGTCGCGCAACCTTGAGGAGGGATAGGGGGTCTACATTAGGTGGTATCACAACCTAATGTTTTCATCTATATACTTCAGGCGAAGGAGGAAAATAAGGAGATAGAGAACTCAGAGCTGTACTCTGTGTGTGACAAGAAGTCAACATAATGCTACCAAGAAGACAAGAGCCACCTTTAGCCAACCGTGCTATAGAGAGGGAGATGCGAGAGCTTCACACCCGATTGGAAACAATGGAAGCAGCACAGAGAAGGGCACCTGACATTGGGGATGTCAGTGATGTAGAAAGTGAAGAGGTTGAGGTTGAAGAAGTTGTAGTAGAGGATGCCGCAGAAGAACGATTGTTGAGAGAAGTTGCCAGATTGGGAGGCAGAGCTAAGATAGAGGTCCCCATGTACGAGGGAAATCTAGATTTTGAAGAACTATTGGACTGGATAAAATTCATGGACAAACACTTCGACTATGAAGATGTCGATGAGGAGAAGAAGGTGAAGCAGCCAGTCACCCGGCTAAAAGGGCATGCAACACTATGGTGGGATGGAATGCAGGCTAAGAGGAGAAGTAAAGGTAAATAGAGGATAAAGAGTTGGGACATGATGGTAGCCAAACTGAAGGCTAAGTTCATACCCAAAGACTACCAGATCAATCTGTTCAGGAAGCTACAGAACTTGAGACAGAAAGAGATGATAGTCAAGGAGTACATCGAGGAGTTCTACCAGCTGAACATCATAACTGGACAATGGGAGAGAGATGAAGAGAAAGTCTCTAGATATATAAATGGCTTGATATATGAGATCCAGGATGAGCTCATCATGATTTCAGTCAGAACCATGGAGGATGCTTATTAGTTTGTGCCGAAGGCAAAGGAGAAGCTGGCCAGAAAACAGAACGAGCGAGGAAGAGGTAAAATCTCGGTCCCAAGCAAAAGTAAGGGATTTAATCATGATAGAGAACATTAGTCTAAGGACGAGGCTGAGAAACCACACAATCACTCAGAATGAGGAGGAAGTTCACGAGGGAGACAGAGTGGTGGAGGAAACTCTTCTAGAGGAAGAGGAAGAGGAGGAGTAAGGTTCTATAACTATGGAAAGATAGGGCACATGTCTTGGGAATGTCCTGAGAAGAATAAAGAAGGAGGAGAAGATCACATTTCAGAAGCACAACGAAGAGATGTTGAAGCAGAAGGAGAAGAGGATGGAGCATCCCTGATGTTGAGAAAATTTCTCTTAAAACCAGAGGCAAAAATTGAAAAACCAGTGCAGAGAAACAGTCTCTTCAGGACAACTTGCAAGACTAAGGATAAATTATGCAAGGTGATCATTGACAGTGGGAGTACTGACAACCTAGTATCCACAGATATGGTGGAGAAATTGGATCTGAAGACAACTGCACATCCAAGGCCATACAAAGTCTCATGGATGCAAAAAGGACACCAGGTAACAATCACTAAACAATGCCTGGTTGAAATTAAAATAGAAGGATATAAAGATGAAATCCTATGTGATGTAATTCCCATGGATGTATGCTATATTCTATTGGGAAGACCATGACAGTTTGACATAAATGTCATTCATGATGGGAGGAAAAATACATATACATTGGAGAAGAATGGTAGGACGCATATGTTGTTGCCAATGGAGGAGAAGAGAGCGAAAGAGGAATCCAGCACAAACATACTTCTCATGAGTGGGAAGGAACTCCTGAAGGAAGTCAAGGAAGAACAGGAGATGCAGTTCATTGTGATAAGGAAGTACAGAGTCATCCTTACAAGTACATCAATGGATGATTTGCCTGAAGAAGTTCAGGAGCTGCTGGATAATTTTGTTGATATAGTGGTGGATGAGCTTCCAAACTCATTAACACCCATCAGGAGTATCAGTCATCATATCGACTTGATACCAAGAGAAATCCTGCCGAGCAAGGAAACGTATAGATTAACACCTCAAGAAAATGAGGAGGTGAGGAACCAAGTCCAAGAATTGCTGAATAAAGGTTTGGTCAGAGAAAGTTTGAGCCCATGCGTAGTACCAACTGTGTTAAGCCCAAAGAAAGATGGAGGATGGATAATGTGCATAGAATCAAGAGCCATCAACAAGATCACCATCAGGTACAGATTCCCTTTACCGAGAATGGATGATTTAATGGATTGCTTAAGTGGAGCAAATTTCTTTTCTAAGATAGATCTAAAAAGTGGATATCACCAGATTAGGATGAGGGAAGGTGATGAATGGAAAACAACCTTTAAGACGAATGAGGGCCTGTATGAGTGTCTAGTTATGGCATTTGGCCTAACGAATTCCCCGAGTACTTTTATGAGGCTAATGAATGAAATTATAAAGGATTTCATTGGCAAGTTCATGGTTGTATATCTGGACGATATACTAATCTTTAGCAGGACTAAAGAGGATCATTTGAGGCACCTAATGCTAGTAATGAGGAGGCTACAACAGGAGAAGCTGTTGATCAATTTGAAGAAGTCCTCTTTTATGAAGACATAACTCATTTATTTGGGTTTCGTGATCTCTTAGAATGAACTGAAGATGGATCTAGAGAAGGTGAAAGCAATCAAAGAATGACCATCACCAAGGAACATGTTCAAGGTAAGGAGCTTTCATGGTTTAGAAAGTTTTTATAGAAAGTTCATTAGAGACTTCAGTGGAATTTGTGCACCAATGATGGATACAATGAAGAAGTGACACAAGTCTTTTAAATGGACAGAGGAGACTGAAAGAGGCTTCAATATATTGAAGGAGAAGATAACAGAATGACCAATTCTTGTCTTGCCAAATTTTGAGAAGACATTTCAGGTAATATGTGATGCAAGTGGAGTTACAATAGGAGCAATTTTGAGTCAGGATAACAGACCTGTTGCCTATTTCAGCGAGAAGCTGAATGAGACTAAGAGGAAATACTCCACATATGAAAAGGAGTTTTATGCCATAATTCAATCTTTGAAGAAATGGAGGCATTATCTTGTCCTGCAAGAGTTTGTCTTGTACAACGATAACCAAGCTTTACAATTCATAACCCGACAAGAAAAAATGAATCAGAGGCATGCAAAATGGGTTGAATTTATGCAAAATTTTACCTTTATCATAAAACATATTGTTGGAAATGCTAACAAGGTTGTTGATGCATTACATAGGAGATGTTTGAACATGCAGGAATTCCAGGTGAAGACCTTGGGGTTTGAACACCTTAAGGACATGTATTGTGATGATACAGATTTCAAGGAGGCCTTCGAAGCATGTACAAACCCTATACTGAGAGATCGAAGTCAGTGGGCCAAGTATATGGTTCAAGAAGGATTGTTGTTCAGAGGAAATCAATTGTGCATACCAAGATGCTCAATGAGGGACAATCTTCTGAAGGAGAAGCATAATGGAGGATTGGCTAGACATTTCGGTCATGATAAAATGTTGGCACAGTTGAGCAGTTCATACTATTGGTCAGGTATGAGAACATAGGTGATAAAATTTGTAAACAAATGTAGGATCTGTCAACATGCAAAGGGGAAAAGACAGAACACTGGATTATATCAACCATTGCCAATACCAGAGAGGCCTTGGGATGCAATAAGCATGGATTTTGTGTTGGGATTGACAAGAACCCAAAGGGGATTCAATTCCATATTTTTGGTGGTGGATAGGTTTTCAAAGATGGCACATTTCATCCCATGCCAGAAGACCAGTGATGCAACACATGTTGTGAATCTGTTTTTCATGGAAGTTGTGAGACTTCATGGTCTACCCAGGAGCATTGTCTCAGAGAGAGACACAAAATTTGTTGGTCACTTTTGGAAGAAATTGTGGAAGAAGATGGGGACATATTTGTCCTTCAACTCATCTTATCACCCTTAGACAGATGGGCATACTGAGGTGGTAAATAGAAGTTTGGGGAACTTATTGAGAAGTCTGGTTACTGAACACCATAACCAGTGGGATCAGATCCTGCCACAAGAAGAATTTGCATACAATGACTCACCAAATAGGAGCACTGGAAGGAGTCCATTCCAAATACTCTATGGAATGCAACCTAGGGGAGTGTATGAGTTGAGAAACTTGGAACAGGGCGAGATAAGGAGTGATGGAGCAGAGGACGTTGCTGCTGAAATGCAGAAACTCCATAGTCAGATCAAGGAACAATTATAGAGTTCTAACAAAAAATACAACCACAGAGTTGATCAACATCACAGGGAACTTCAATTTGAAGTGGGAGATCAGGTTTTAGCACATCTCAGGAAGGAAAGGTTCCCCAAGGGAACATATAACAAATTGAAGATGAGGAAAATAGGACCCTGTAAGATCTTGAGGAAGTTTGATGCAAACACCTATGAGATCAAACTGCCATATGGTGTGGGTATTTCACCCATATTCAATGTTTCAGACCTGTATCCCTACAGGAAAGATGACACGGGAAAAACAAAGGATCAAGGGAAGATTCAGTGGGAGAAACAGATGCCTGTGGCAGAAAAGCCACAGATGGAGAAGATTTTGGATCAAAGGATTGGTAAGAAGACCAGGAGGAAGACTTATTTTGAATAGTTGGTCAAATGGAAGGGACACTCAATGGAAGATGCCAGTTGGGAAAACAAATCTGCTATCCAGAAGCAGGGAAAATTAGTAGAGGAGCTCATAGATAGGAGTCCATGAATTTTTGTCAAGGGGAGTATGATGCAGGAGCATCGTGTCAAGCACATAGAGGCGGAACCATTCAACATGTGTGAGTTCTTCCAGAACTTCAACGTGGGCAGCTACAATAGATTTCGGGATCCACCTCCACTCAGCACCAGAATTCACTTTTTGAGGCATGCTTGAACCGATGCCAAATTTTACCCTGTGAAGCAAGTTTTTGAAATTGTAAACAGAGAATAAGTTTTGACTTCGACTCTGAAGTGTGACTGGACTAAGATAGCGTAGGATTAATTTTAGAGTATGCAAGTAGCCAGGAAAAAAACCTTAGAAACATTTTGAGTTATGTAGAAGTCTGGACACTCAGTTGGTAAGAAGAAGAGAGAGGGGAATACAGAGAGAAATTAGTTGTAGGAAAACCAAACTGCGGGTGAGTAGGAAATTTCAATGTCTTTGAGAGACTATAAATTTTGAATGTATTCTGTAGCCATTGGGAACTTGTGAATATAACAGTATGGAAAATTGACCCAAATGCATGGTGTTTGGACT
This sequence comes from Picea glauca, assembly GCA_000966675.3. Taxonomy (NCBI): domain Eukaryota; kingdom Viridiplantae; phylum Streptophyta; class Pinopsida; order Pinales; family Pinaceae; genus Picea; species Picea glauca. Next base: position 3,090,138 of record JZKD02S0111264.1, read on the forward strand.
GTGTGCATTTTCCTGTTATTTTATGTTTTTCATGAACAAGTGGATAGAACTGTGAATTTTCCTAGTTTCAATTGTTTCTCTTCATTGAAGCTCTACAAGGTGTGCATCGAGCGAGGAGAGAATGTCAGGAGATCAAGAGGAATATCTCTATGAGAAAACCCTTTGGATTTGAGCTATTGAAATCCCTTAGACACAAGGAGTGCGTGGGAATTTGACGCCTACACAAAGTAAAGCTCAGGAGGTATAACGCTTCAGAAGTGTTATCAAGACCCAAGAACTCATCCACTGGAAGGAACGAAGGCCGAGTCTTCAAAGACTTAGAAAATATTCTAAGTATGAAGCGGGTAAAATATCATGAGGAAGAACGTCGCTAAGCGTTGGATCATAGTGGAGAGCCCCGCAAACCATCCAATTTGAGGTAGGAGCATAGGCTTTAACCCTACGTAGATCCAGGAAGGGAGGTCTCAGGGATCTAAACGGATGGTTGGGAGGCCTCGAGGAGAAACGCCAAAATCCCACAAGTCGTTGGATAAGGTGGATATGCAAGTTGGATAGCGGTGAGGGCTATCCATTTCGCACACTCAGACATTGCAAGCTAGGAGGAAGTGTTCGTGGTGCTCTAAAATTCTGAGTCGTGAGATCAGAAGATAGCGAGGGCTATCCATTTCGCGAACTTGGACATTGCGAGCTAGGAGGCAGTGTTTGTGGTGCTCCAAAATTCCGAGTCGCAAGATTGCGAGATAGAAAGGGCTGTCCATTTCGCAAACTCAGACATCACGAGCTGGGAGGCAGTGTTTGTGGTGCTTCAAAATCCTGAATCGCGAGATCGTGAGACAGTGAGGGCTGTCCGTTTAACGAACTTAGACATTGCAAGTCGGGAGATAGTGTTCTTGGTGCTTCAATACCTCAAGTCGCGAGATCAAGAAATAACAAGGTTGGATCATTTCGCAAACTCAGATATCATGGAATGGAGGGCGGAGTTCTTGTCGGTTCAACACCCCGAATCGCGAAATAGTGAAAGGCAAGAAGGATAAGGGCGCGGTCACGAATCTTGGTTGAGTACTGTAGGAGATCATGGTTGGCGCTTGGAAAATTCAATTGAGCATTTGTGGAGAGACCTGTGTGTGTGTTCGTTCACAGGGTTCCATTGTGGGACCATAAGAACCATTTCGGCTCCCGAACCAGAAGATCCTGACCGAGAGGTTGCACAACCCTGAGGAGGGATAGGGGGTCTGCATCAGGTTGCAACTCTTATATATTTCTTTTACACTATTGAATATCTGTGATATCTCTATGCATTTCTTTATTATATCTCCGATCTCATTTCATGCCAAAAATAATCCAGATCACCCCATGCGCTTACAACTCAAGGAAGTTCAAAGAATAATAAATAGAAGAACAAGGGTAAGAAGGACTAAAATAATAGGAAGGAAGGTAAACAAAGGTCCACAGATGAGAGTTTGAGTTCCAAGGCATCAAAAGGAAAGAAGGAGAATACAAAGTGTTCCTATTGTAACAAGGGGTTCCATATTGATATTTCTTCCATGAAAAATACCATAGATCTCATTGTACAAACACTTGATAAACAAAAGGGAATTACTGCAATTCCATAGGGATATCATTATTCTTCCAATCATTCACCCATTCTTGCATCCATCGTCTGTACCTTGGGTTGGAGAGTGTAAGAATAAGATCAAGTTGATTGTTAACCAGTAAATCCTTGGTGGTTTGGGTTAAAGAAGTAGACTATCATGCCCGTGGAGTATTCTCTCTGGGTGAGAGAATTGTTGGGAATAGTTTTCCCTATGTGTTGTGATAGTGGGTGTTGTAAGTCCTCGAGAAACCTTGTGTTCCAATTGATAAAACATTATGAGAATTCTTGGGAGACTTGTTGTTGAATCCATGGAAGGGAAGTGGGACAAACTGAAGGACTGTTGAATAAAGAAGGGGGTACATTTCCTTAGGTGGGACATGCTATGGGGAATGAGAGACTGTGACCTGGGAACTATTGTTGGAGTGGGCACCTGAGCCTATTATTTATTGTGCTAACCATTAGACCTTAATTTGGCTTAGGTATCCTTTTCCCTGGTGGATTCATAACCCCATATTGGGGGAGACTTGTTGTTGATAGTGTATGAACGACATAGTCTATGAGTGGGAGGAACATCTGAGGTCTGCATGGAGTTCGTGATTTATATAAAAACATAAGTGTTCTTTTGTGTGTGTTTACATGTTTATTGTGTGTATGTTTATGTTATTTTTGTTTGTTGAAATTACATATAATTATGTATGGATGTGCATGTTATTATTAGTTTTTCATAACTATTTCATATGTAGGGCATGGTGGTTAATAAGTTTTATCTGTTAGTCAATTTTTAGTAGTAATGGAAATGGGATTTTGGTGCAAGGCTTGAATTGCTACATGCGCTCGGAAACAATTGCCTCACATGATACAAGGTTGGTTTCACACGTAGTTTGTCTCAATGAGTTATTTTCGCAATTAGAATTGGTATCAGAGAAGAAAATTTGTGTGACATGATCCAACTTGGGGGATGGGTACGTTATTTTGTGGTATCAAATATTCTAGTTCAACACTGGACTTTTATGGGCCATAAGTTAGCATGAACTTGGTAAATTTGTCATCTTATCCTTTAAGATGTGTCAAATTTGGGAAAAAATGGTAAAATCTGAGTGAAATGTCGAATTTGGGAAAAAAATGGTAATGAGTGAAATCCTCAAGTTTTTAGGGAGATCCAAGTCAGAATTGCACTCATAATGGTTCTTCTAGAGGGGCCATTTTGTCTTCTAAGTGACCGAATTGGCTTAGATAAACGAATCAGGCAGTTTCATGATGGTCGCAAGATGGAAATATGGGAAAATCAACTAAGAAATAAATGATTTGTGTGTGCTAAGTATTGGTGCTGCGTGGTGCAGAGATAGTGATTCATGTAAAATATTGGTGCATGGGGTGTGTGCTATTACTAGAGATTTCTCTTGGTCGTAAAAGGGAATTTCCCAGGACATTTTCAACCAACTTCTGACTAGAAATATGGCCCTTCTATCCAAATGGGGCTCCCTTATATGATTTGAAAAAATGGACTGCTCAATCTCACCAAGCAATACTTGAACACTAAAGCACTATGGTTAGATTTAAGATAATATAATGAAGGTTAAATAAGGCATAGGAAATAAGAAAATAAACCAAATAAATGGTTGTAAACCTCTTAGAACAGTAGCCTAAATCTATTGGGCATGGAGTCTCAATCAATCAGAGCACTAAAACTTAATGATGAAAGATTGGAGAAAAGAGAAGACAATTAAATCTCAAATAATATAGAGGGAAAATGCAATCTTTATAAATTTGAGATGAAGAAATGACCATTTACATGGATCTAACAATTATGAATCCAACAATAGGATAGTGGAATGCATATAAGACAATATATTAGGGTTATGATTAATTTTATATGAAAAGAAAAAAATAACTCCTCTCTCACTCATAAGGTTTAACAATAAAACTCAGGTTCAGTCAAAGCTCACAACATATATATGGAAATCTGAGATCTTAAAGATTCCTTTATGTATGCAATAGTGGATGTTGTACCAAGTTGTTACACCTTTAACCCTAACAAAAATCTTACATCAAAAGAAAAATGAACAGTGATGACATAATAAGAATCTTAAAACATAAAAAGAAGAGAGGACATGGATCCAATTATCATTGAGCAATGAATCCAATACATTAATCTAGCTGACTGAAAAGATCTACAACAACCACAAAAGATTTACAGAGAATGTAGTATTTTTGCCCAAAAATATTAAAATTCTAACCCCCTGTCCCAGTCTTCTGATGCTCCTTTCATATTTTTCCAGTCCTGAATGACGACCTCTATTCTTGGAAATGGTTGATCAATTGATGCCTTGAAATCTGGAACAAATTTTCCAAATAAGATTATGATTGAAGAGGATTTGGATCTCTCGACACATTTCATTGATTTTCTATCCTCCTCCCCTGTAATTATCGTTAATCCATCTCCAAACTTCAGATGCTAATTATCCTATCAAAACTCTGCAAAATTATCATTAAAAATATATTAAAAAATCAAAGCAAAAACCCAATTCTAAAAATGATTAAAATTGCTTATTCGAAGAAAATAAAAAACCAAAAAAACATAAATCCTTAACTATGAGAGGAAATCATTTTCCAACTGTTGCATCATTGAAAATTGGACAATATGGAATGAGATCCCAACATAATAACATTATGATAGTCAAACTTTTATTTAAAAATCACACAAAAAACTTAATTTGTTTCAATCTCGTAGCCTATTTTGTACTGAATTTTTGGAATGTTTACCTAACATATTTCTCAAAATGAATGATCACAAGTCATTATCCTCTGTTTAATATTTCCAACAGGCCCTCACAGGCATGATTTCATGCCCTAGATCTCGAGATATGACCTCTCGAAGTCAACATCTTGTAACTGCTCCGGTGCAAATTGATGAACGATTGATGCATTTTGGATACGTTTAAAAAGTCAAAAATAATAATCCCACATGCATGGGATGGAAATGAAGTTTATGAGTTTATATACAAACATGAAGATGAGAGATTATGTGAACGTGAGTAGAATCCATGGTGGAGGGAACACTCAATTTAGTTTTTATATAAATATAAAATATAATAAAATAACTTTTAAAAAGTTTGGGTGAATTAAGTGTGATGTACGTGTAGTCTAAGGAGGATGGGTAGGTCTTAAGTGGGTGGGTGCGTGTGGTCTCAGATTAGGGTTGAGTGGGTGGCAGGGATGATTTTAAGGATGGAAATTTATTTTAAAATGTAGAAACCTTGATGATTCTTACTAATCCTTCATATGCCAACTATAAATGTTTGGCAATATTTTTAAAAAAATATTCAAATTTTTAAGGATTTTATATAGTTTATATAAAATTTTGGCGCTTTTTAAGGTAAAATAAATTTTTCCTTTAGAATTTGGGTGAATCATTTTTATAAAAGTGAATATTTGTTTGGGAAAAACCATGGAAAATTAGCCCATGAGCGAAATTTAGCCCCTAAAATCATCCTTGGTGGGTGAGGATAAGTGTAAAGTGGAATGGGAACTGCTCTCGACATTTCCAACATCTCTGAAATTCGTTCTCGAAGTTCTAGGAGCTTGGGAACTGGTAGGGAACGTCCCTAATTGGCTGGAGCTTTTTGGGAGCTTCAATATCAAGGAAATGGGAGCTTGGGAACAAGTTTCCTAAACATAGAGCTTTAAATTATAATTATATTAAATTAAAATGTAAATATTTTTATTCTATTATTACAAATACATAATATCACTATAAAACAAAGACTGCTTCTAGGGAAAATGAAACTTGAAATTTGAGATGTCTGGAGAACCATAAAATAATATAAAAATAAATAATCATAGTTGCACGGAACTGCTCCCGACATTCCAACATCTATAAAACTTTTTCTTGAAGTTTCAGGGGCTTGAGAACTGGTAGGGAACGCCCCCAATTGGCTGGAGATTTTTGGGAGCTTCAACATCAAAGAGTTTCCTAAACATAGAGCTTTAAATTAATATCATATTAAATTAAAATGTAAATATTCTTATTCCATTATTACAAATACATAATATCACTATAGAACAAAGACTAATCTACATTTCGAAAATTAATTAAGTAAAAAAACTTAATAATACTCACTTTATAGTTGTGGATATGAAAATGTTTTAATGCATGCATATTTTCCTTCAAGCCCAAACTAAACATAAAAGTCGAATAAATCAATATTGTATCCATGACAAACATTTGCTCTGTAGTTGATATCAACCAACCATATCATTGACTTTTATTGTATTTTCATATTAGAAGAGTAGTACTATTTTTCTTTTTCCAATCAAAAAAGAATAATGCTTCAAATTTACAAAGATGTTTAAAGTTTATATATGTAAAGTTTAATTTTAAAAAGATGTTAAAATTGTATATATGTATTGTCAATTTTGTTTCTCATTTTCTAATGGAATATTTATGGATATTAAAGTTTGAGTATTGTGTTAAATATATTCATATAATTATTAAAAAAAACAAATTAGTAATTTCAATATTGTAGTTGTTGCAATAGGATAAACATTGTCCTCAATTGACCTTCAATTTTATTGAAATAAGATTTAAAATGTATCAATATCTCTATACATTGTAATCTAAAATACTTTTTATATATTTTTAATATATATTATTTCCTTGTAAATTTGGGGGAAACTTCTACTCGTTCGAGACACTTGTATCTGAGTTCCCAACGTTCCAACATTTCGAAAACTCATGCAATATAGTAAAAAATATATAATATAATAAATAAAAATAATCAAAACAATATATATATACACACAATAATATAATAAAATAAATAATATTTACAATAATTAAATACAAAATAAAATAAAATAAATAATAAATAATAAAATACAAAATTGTAGGGTGACATGTGGTGATAAAATATGAGTGCTATGCTAAGCCAGTGCTGCCATGTCATCAAAGCAGTAAAAACAAATGCAAAACTTCAAAAGGCCATAACGTTTAATCCAAGAATCGAAATGAGCAAATTTTATATCGTCGAAAAATTCTCGAGGAAACAAAGATATTGGGATTATTGAAAAAGGAAAGATATGAAAACAAAAAATCACTCAAAATAGGAAACCAAAAGAAAACCTATGCCAAACTCCAAAAAGTTTATATGAATACCCTTACGCAAGTAAATTCAAAACACCTATTGTAATTTTTATTTTTTTTATAATTTATTCTATGTTCCAACAGTGTGCACACTAAATTTTGGCTTTGCATAATGAAAAGCTTGTGGCACATGTGTAATGGTTGTGCATGGTGCATGCACATTGAATATTGGTGCCACACATAATTGGTCAGTGCATGCATAATATTTGTGCACAAGGCATGCACATTGAATGCTAGTGATGCGCAGGGCAAAAATTGTTTATGCGAGCGTAATGTCGGTGTAGGGGCACAGTGCGTGCGTATGGGATATTGGTGTTCTGCAGAGAAGAAATGGAGGTGTGCATTAAGTATTGGTGCTCAGTGTGTGCATAGTGAATATTGATACAACGCAACACAGAGCTGTGATTCATGCAGAATATTGGTGCACGACACAAAAGTTGTTCACATTTGATATTAGTGTGTGCCATAAAATTTGAGCACACTAAATATTAGTGCACGGTATAAAAGCTATGTACATTGAATATTGGTGCATTGTACATGTGCTAAATATTAACATTCCGTGTGTAGAACTTGCATGTGCTGAATATTGGTGCATAATACAGATTCATGCATGTGCAGGCTTCAAAAAGGAAGAAGAGAAGGAGGAAAGGGAAGGATTTTTTTTATGAAATACACGGGTTGATTTGGTGGTCTATCACAACAAAAAACCAATGATTTTTTGTGAAAAGTTTGTAGTTTTGAAGGTCATAATCTTGCAGGGCATTTTTGAGGGCCTAAACAATGTTTTTAATATTTCTAATTTTCAAGACTATAAGTGTCGTAGGAACCACACACAATATATGCAATTAAAATAAAATAATTTAGAGCGATCTTTCCAACAAGCTAAACTATTCTCAAAACAGAGCTCGTAGGAGAAAGTTACAGCTGAAACCATGCAAGGTAAATTTAAGTACTAGTTTACTTCAAGAGGACATAACCCTTTGCTCAGAAGTCAGTTCGGGGCACATGATCAATCTACAGAAAGCTAATGAACTAGAGAAGATGACCATGGAGTTATATTGATAATGTAACTTTCCTAATCTCAAGTAAGGAACATTACTACGCATAATACACATAAAACACAATTTTTTCTTGCTAATTATTTTCCTGTAGCTTACCAACTACAATTGTGCACAAATTTAACTAGATTATGATGCCCATAATTAAATGCATCTACAACATTCTAAAGGAACATGTATTTATTTAATAAATCATCCATAACAACACATAAAACCATTATCATTCATAGATTAAAATGCACAACCATAAGAATCATAAGAAAACTTAGATAATAGATAAAAAAATATCTTTAAAAGAATGTCTATGCAATCAGCTACTTGGGAAGGAGGTTCCACCCAACCATATACTTGCTGTTCCATATCTTAACAACAAGTCACCCATGATTCGGGGTTAGGAATCCAAAAAATAAGGGTGCCTCTCACAGTCCCCTCACAACTAAATAATCCACAACTCATTGGTATTGTCCTACAACTATCCATAAATTACTCCTGCTCTCTTCCTCTTGACCTGCACAACCCAAGGAATGTACCCCTTCACTTCTCTCAGTTCATTACGCATCCCATTCATTTATCAGGGTCTCTCTGGCACAAGTAACCAATAATCTCTCTTCTGGGAACTTAAGGGGACTCACTACCAAGAAAACTACAAGGAGAACAACAACAAACACTTGTTGTACAATGCAAATCACACAAGAGATCCCTCTTCATTTTTTTTAACTTCCATCTTCAAAATTAACAAAAATTTATGGGTATTCCTACTGCATAGTTTCTTCATGTTATCATGTTGCATCTTCAAGACCGTAATAGGTCCATTGAACCTTTACCAACCCTATGGATTTTTTCTTAAGCACTTTGATTTTCCGATGCATGATGCGTACTGGTTCCACCTAGAAATCCCCTTCATTTTCCACCTGGATCACAGTCCAATCAATTGTGTGGTTAGGGCCAGAAACATATTTATTTAATAATGATACATGAAAAAAATTACGCACTTTCATGGATGTAGGCAATGCTATCATGTATGAAACTAGCCCTATGTTTTCTAATATTTCAAATTGCCCACAATATCTTGCTGCCAATTTGGGAAAAAACCCAATCTTATCAAACTTATTTTCGCTTTCACTTTTAGGAAAACATGTTAACCCACTTTAAAATCTCTAAGAACTCTGTTCTGGTATGCTTGATCTTTACCATCTGTTCTTCCATTTCCCTTAACAAATCTGGCCCAATGATAGCTTTGTTTACTGGGTTATCCCAACTCATCGGTGTGTTATACTTACTGCCATATAATGCTTCAAATGAACTCATTTTAATGAGGCTTGATTCCCATTATTGTAAGAAAACTCTACTAAGTGTATTTAGTCTTCCCACTTTGACAGTTGGCCCATCACATACATTGTGAGCATATATTCAATTATTATATTGGTCCTCTCTATTTGTCCATCTAACTTTGGGTGATACATTGTCCTAAGATTTAAATTTGTTCAAAAACCTTTGACCAAACCTTTCCAAAAATTAGATGTGAATTTTGGATCTCTATCTGAAACAATTTTCTTTGGAACTCCATGCAATCTGACAACTTCCTTCATGTAAATCTATGCAATGTTTACTGCCTTGTGTGTAGTCTTCACATGAATAAAATGTGAAAATTTTGTTCATTTTTCAACCACCACCATGATGGAATCATGTTGCTTCACTGTTCTGGGAAGCTTTGTAATGAAATCAATTGTAACCACTTCCCATTTCCATTAAGGAATGGGAAATGGTTGTAACAACCCCGCTGGACATCTATGCTATATCTTCACCTTTTGGCATTCTAGGCATCTAGCGATATAATTAGAAACTTCCTTCTTCATCCTTAGTTATAAGTATTGGCTCCTTACAACTGCAATTGTCTTCTGATATACTGGGTGCCTAGCATATGGCACATTGTGCATTTCCCTTAGCACCGTATTTTTTGTTAGTTTTTGTAGCTTGGAGGTACTTCTAAATTGGAGGTGCCCAACATGTAGAAGTGAAGAGAAAATGTCTCTCTTAAGTGACTTTATAAAGTGCAGTTAGGGTCTTTTAATATTTAATGGGTAAAAGGACATTATGAAGTTTGGGTCACTTAAGTGATTTAAGTGAACTCAATGGAAGATTAAGTCACAACCATTGATCTCAAGAGGGAAAGATCTAATATTGACCATCTATCTCTTTGGATATATAGGGTTATGGTATTTATTCATTAATGAGTGAATAAATACAACATTTGATGGAGACGAGGCATAATTTTCAAGGAGAGGTTGAGAAGAATGTGAAGAGGCACACTTTCCAAGAGAGTTTGAGAAGAAATGAAAGAGAGGAGAAATAAGGAGGATTGACACACATCACAAGGAGAGGATTGACATGCATCCCAATGAGAATAACTCAACATTTAATACAGTCCTCACAACTACTACAGGAATTCCATACAACATTTATTTCTGGCCGTACAACAAGAGTAAGAGCACATAAGTTGAGGCAATTTTTGGCATAATTTTTAGGTATTTTTTATTGCTTGAAAATTTGTACAGTACGGTATTGTACCATACAACAAATATAGGAACAAAAATTGAGGCCGCACTACTGGTTTTTCTACTGTACCATTTCGTAGAAGCATAGAAAATGAGACAACAAAGATTGGCACATAAATCGAGGTGGCATTGGGAAGATGTGTGAGATAAGTACAACCAAATTTAATTCTGAAAATATTGTTGTTGTAATGTTAGATATATTTCCTGCAAGCTCAATAAAATAATCTCTCCTTGACTGGTTTTCCCTTCAATTTTTTTCCAGGGGCATTGCTCAGAAATTTTTGCGTCAAATGTGTGAATGAATGTTGTCCGCTGTTCATTTATTTTCAGTGATGATTTTATGGATGCTTGTCCATTTGTATTTATACCCATAGTTCCAGTCTAATGCATGAGTTAACTTTCTTATTGGTGATTGAATATTGGAGGATGAAATCTGATTTTTGACTAAGTGTTTGTCTAGTAAATTTCTACATGGTATCATATCTTTGGATATGAGGTTCAATGGACAAATATTGGCTCTTGGATAGTAGTGATTTGTAGGGTATTTTTCCTAGAAGAAGAAGTGAAAGAAAGAGTCTTTGTCAATTGGAAAAGGATGAATTCTAGTCTTAGGTTTGAGGATAGGTTGTAGGGGATCTCCAACTACCTGCAGTGGAAGGTGAAGATTGCAAATGTTCTTAGAGAGAACAAGTTGTGGGTGTTTATGAGTACCATAGTGAAAATTCCTTCATCATATCCCATTACCCTAGACATCCATGAGGTAAAGGAAGCACGAGTGCATACAATAATCTTAGATGGAGTGAGAGACCACCTGATTCCACATTTGGATAAGAAGATAACAACCAAGGAGATGTGGGATGCACCAACAAACTTGTATGAGAACAAGAACGAGAACATGATGATGGACCTAAGAGAAAATCTACACAACACTAGGATGATCAAGGGAGAGAGTGTGGCCTTCTATCTCACCCAACTTAGACATGTGAAGGATGAGTTGGAAGCTGTAGGGGAGATTATTCCATACTCGGAGTTGTGTACATAGCCCAGAAGGGCTTCACTAAAGGGTGGGATGTTTTCATGAAGTGTGTGGTGGGGAGAGATAATCCCCTACATTAGAGAAAACCATGGGATGAATTTACTTAGGAGGATATCCGAGAGGGTTCTTAGTGTAGAGATCATGAGAATGTAGAGGGTGGTGTAGACGAGCAAAATTTTTCTCTTGTGGGAAAGAGAAAAGAAAAGAAGAAGGACATGAGAAAAGTGAAATGATTTGAATGTCACAATATTGGCCACTATGCTATTCAATTTTTGAACAAGAATAAGAAGAAAAATGATCTAGAGGTATCAACATCAGCTGAGGTTGATGAGTTCACTGAAAACCCGAGAGGGAATTTTCTATATAACTAGCCTTTCAAGCAGTGGTAGTGCATATTTTGGGGACATTGGAGTGTGGTTTTTGGACATTGGTGCATCTCGGTATATTACGAGAATGGGTTCCATGTTCCTCAGTTTTTCAGAAATAGACTCAGACTATTACGTGGGTTGTGGGGCTAGCATGAGAGATGTAGTGAAAGGGGTTGGATGTGTGAGATTCCAACAACATATGAGATGATGGGGTTGGAGGAATATTTTGGTGGATGTTCCAGAAGTACCTCCCTCGCTAAGAGTGAGTGTTAGTTTTTGTAGCTCAAAGGTACTTCTACATTGGTGGTGCCCAACATGCATAAGTGACAAGCAAATGTTTCTCTTAAGTGACTTTGTAAAGTTATTTTATAAAGTGTAGTTAGGGTCTTTTAATATTTAATGGGTAAAAGTGACTTTATGACGTCTTAAGTGATTTAAGTGAAATCAACAAAATATTAAGTCACAATCGTTGATCTCAAGAGGGAAAGATATAATCTTGATCATCTATCTCTTTGGAGAACTAGGGTTAGGGAAGTTACTCATTAATGAGTGAATAAAGCCAACATTTGAGGGATATGGAGCACACTTTTTAAGGAGAGGTTGAGAGGAATGTGAAGAGACTCACTTTCCAAGATAGTTTGAGATGAAAGGAAAGAGAGGAGCAACAAGGAGGATTGGAGAAAATCCCAAGGAGAGGATTGACATGCATCCCAAGGAGAAGAAATCAACCTTTAATACAGTCTGTACATCTGCTACAGAAAAGTTGTACAACATTTATTGCTGGATGTACAACAAGAGTAAGAACACATAAATCAAGGCAAGTTTTGGCATGATTTTCTAGGTGTTTTTTATTATTGGAAAATCCGTACAGTTGAGTACTGTCATACAACAGATCTAGGTATAGAAATCGAGGCTGTATTGCTGGTTTTTCTATTGTACCAGTCCGTACAAGCACATAAAATGAGACAACAAATCTTGACACAAAAATCGATGCGGTGTTGGAAAAATTTGTGAGATAAGTACAACCATATTTAATGCTGAAAATATTGTTGTTGTAAACTCATATATATTTCCTGTGAACTCAATAAAAGAATCTCTCCTTGATTGGTTTTCCCTTCAAGGTTTTTTCAAAGGCATTGACCATAATTTTTTGTGTCAAACGTGTGAATAAATTTTGTCTATTGTTTATTTATTTCCGGTGCTGATTTTCTAGATGCTTAGCCATTTGTATTTCTTCTCATAGTTCCAGTTTAATGCATGAGTTAACTTGATTATTGGTGAATGACTATTGGAGGTTGAAATCTGATTTTTGACTAAGTGTTTGTCTAGTAAATTTCTACATTTTTCAGCTCTCCTAAATTTGGCACATATATTTTTCCTTTATACATGAGGATTCCATCCTCTTTTAGCTCATAACAATTAAATTTATGTTGTATAATTCATTGTTGTAATGGCTCTTTTATTTTTACATAGTGTTGGTCTGCATTTCCAGCCTCTAAAATTCTTTCTTTTAAGTTTGTGCTGAACAAACTGATGGATGAAATGTGCTTTTCATGAGCTCTTCTGTTGAGTTCCTCAACCCATTGATTTTCATTTCCTTTGATATGTTTGATTTCAATGTAATATTCACTAAAACATTCCAGCAATCTAGTTTACTTGACATTTAATGTTGGTTGTCCAAACAAATTCTTCAGACCACAGTGGTCTATTCTTAGCACAAATCTTCGACCCATGAGGTAATGTCTCCACATTTTTAGTGCATGAATAATGGATGCTAATTCCATGTCATGTGTAGAATAATTCCTTTTATTCTCTTTTAACTTCCGTGACTCCTAACATACTGCATGATCCTTTTGACCGAGGACTCCATCGAGCCCTTCCTTGCATGCATTAGTGCACACCAAAAACTCTTCATCCAAATATGCAATCTTTAATATGGGTTCACTTGTTAAAATATCCTTCAACTGTTGAAAATGTTTTTCACATTTGGGAGTCCATTCAAATTTCACTCCTTTTACAAAGAAATGATTGGGCTTGCAATCTTTGAAATCCATTTTATGGATCTTTGGTAATAACCAACAAGACCCATGAAATATATGACCTCTGTGAAATTTCTTGGCGTTGACCATCTCTTAATTCACTACAAGGAAAAGAACCTCTAACAGAGGTTTTTAATGTTACAAAATTGACAAAAATTGTCAAGCAAACCTCTGCGAAAACATGCATTTTTGGTAGCGGATGTTTTTGTAGAGATTATAACGAAAATTCATTATAGCTAAAAAAAACTGGGTGGGTGGAGTTTGTAGTGGATGCTTTTCTAGTCACTTTGCTTCATGGTCTATACACACCTGTGTATTCCCAAACATAAAGTATTGATGCCTACATTACATCGAAAGCACTGGGCAAGTCCTAAAATATTTGGGCACTGGTGTGTTTATACAAAATAATGCCTTGATTCTCTAACTTAAAGCACCAGTGTGTTCTCTAACTTAAAGCACCAATGATTACATTTATAAGAAATCACTGGGGATTTCCAAAAACGATTGGGGCACCAATTCTCTTCTAAGTAATAATGCACCGGTTCCTTAATAATAATAAGGCACCAGGTGAATCTATGATTCCATGCACCGGTGTGTTAAAAGAGAAACCCTATCGGTGCATTATATCCAGAACACACTGAGGTGGAAGTGTGATACAAAAACACCAATGCGTTTACTAATTAAACACATAGATACAAGTTTTTTATTATTATAATTGTTGGTTAAAATAGTATTAAGATCAGTGCTAGTTCCTTGTATATCAACACCGGTGCGAATTTAATTACGACACTGATGTGTTTTATCATGAAACCACCGGTGTTGTTTATCATTAAATGTACCGGTTGTCATTTTCTCTTTTTAGAAACATCGACCTATGAAAATGCACAATTATTGATATTTTTTAATTCCATCGTTCAGAAAAAAATTGACACATATCTTATAATAGTATTCATATAAATTAAATTTTGATTAATGCATTTGGATATGATGTTTGAATTAATTTTTTATATCATCATATTTCACATCTCTTCATTATAATATTTAATCATCCATATATTTAATTAGCAATGTAACATTTCACAACACAATAGAATAAAATAAAACATAGTTTATTATATATGAATAATAGGCACTTTGTCATACAAAATTGGTCGACACTTATTGGTAACCCCTTGTATTTCAATTGAGACACTATGTCCACTACATTAAACAAAATGTATGATTTTCATAGACAATTATTTCAAAAAATACAACATCTTGCATTGATATCCAAATATATTGATTATCATTCTTCGCTTGAACTGTTGTCAGTGCTCGAGCTATTTCCATGACTTGGGTTATTTGGTCGAATGTTTTGTTGATTGTATCGATTTTTTTCCTCTTATTCAAATGATTCCATCTACAAAAATAAAAATAAAGTGTAATGAGTGTATCTACATTGGTGAGAATAACGAAAATTGAAATAAATAATATACATGAATTTAAATTGAAAAACGACATACCATAGCAAGAATTGAGTCCTGAATGATACACATTTTTTCAAAACCAAATATCATGTCTTTTGTCAACAACTCTTCTATTGGAACATTTCCATACTTCGTTTTCTGCAAGCTTTATACCCCACAATAAATCATAGATTTAATATAAAATAATTTTTTTCTTCCATTAATTATAAAATGAGAGAAGTAAAACAACATAAAATACTTACAAATTCCACAATTAATTTTTGATATGCTAGCACGTACTCACAACCCTTACTGAACCCAATGTCAATCAATTCTTGCGATGGCTCTTCTTTGTATGTTAGCATCTGTTTGAAGACATTCAAGGATGGATGTTGTACAAAAAATTAAAATATACAAAAATGAAATATTAAGTTAATGTTATAAGGAAATAAAAATTACTCACAAACGTTTCTATCAATCCTTTTCTTCTTTGTCGTCCGTTTTATGTGCTAAACGGGTTCCATTTTTTTTTCTGCAAGAAAATACTTGAATATTAATATTTAATGCTAAATTATTTATTTATATGTACCTAATAGAAAATTTCAATGATTTCATACATTTGATGCACGTTGTTATTGAGATGGCCCTCCTGCGATGCAATTATGCCCATTTATTTTACCATATACTTGTACACTTTTTTTGACATTCCTACTGGCATATTTTGGATATCAACTCGTTGATCCTTTGGGATTTTCATAATTTTCCTGAAAAAAGTAACATGAAAATTATTCTTTTTTGTTATATGAAAACTAAATATAACAAAATTGATATTAATAAAGGAATGGTTTGTAGTAATATACACATATTCTAGAAAAACATTTTTAGGAATATTACTTTCTGAATGATTTTTTGTTGTTGTTGTATGTTTTTTCTATTGCAAGTATGACATGTCTCATTGACCATTTCTCTGGAAACACTTCCTATAGTTTAGATATAGCATAGTTCTTATAATCATTGGATTGATTTCTGTATTGTAAGTCGAAGTACATCTATACGTTCATTCCACTATATTACTCATAGTTTTGTAAAAGTTTTTTTCCCTTTTATTAACCTCCAACACCACTCCAGATGAGCTAAGGACCAATTAATCATCATTTACATCTTCTATCATTTTTATTTTCTTAGGACGACATTTCGTTCCTTCTTTGTTGTTCCATGTAGAACATTAAACATATGTGAATTAGTATATTGTTTGAAACATGTTATCTAATATTTTTAAGTATATTATTCATGAAAATTCAAAAAGAATTCATATTGAATATAATTTTTTCATTCACAGGATTCTTTGTTTTGCAATTTTTCCATCCAGATTTTACGCTCTTCTGCACTTAGATCACAAAGAATCTTATCGAGCTTCCTAATTTTATGGCTCTGCATGACACACACTGACCGATACATATTAGTTAAACTTAAATATAGTTCAAACATATTAATTTTGTATAAAGTTTACATAGAACTTGTCTTTTTAACTTATTACTTTTGTATAGAATTTACAAAGAACTTGCCTTTTTGGATGTGTTATCATTGTGTCGATCATAATTTTTGTTACTTGAACTATTCTCACACATTTTTTTTTCATCAATATATATCTTGTACCATTCAATACACAAGCTATTAAATATATTTTATAAATAAATCACATAATATTTTGCAAAAACTTTTTCTGATGCACTTTCATAATATAAAAACATCGGTGCATTCCATATATGAAACAC
This sequence comes from Picea glauca, assembly GCA_000966675.3. Taxonomy (NCBI): domain Eukaryota; kingdom Viridiplantae; phylum Streptophyta; class Pinopsida; order Pinales; family Pinaceae; genus Picea; species Picea glauca. Next base: position 3,107,151 of record JZKD02S0111264.1, read on the forward strand.
ACCGATATAAAAAAAATAGATTTTTAAAAAACTACAAATTACAATGGTGCGATATGTATCGTTATCAACATCGATCCAATAGGAAAAAAATGAAAATAAAAAATACCATGAAGAAATATACTTACACATCGATGAACAATTTTTTTTCATTATGTTGCAGGATTACCGATGCGTTTTATCCGAAAGCACAACGGTGAGTTAAATTCAATCATGCACACCGATTACCAGAAACCGTTTAAAAACAAACCGTGATAGGTCTGAGAGGGTTTGGATCCAATGCATCACATGCCAAACACCTTTTATATGGAAACATAAACACATTAAATCTAAAATGCCTAAAATGAAAAACTGTAATTATGAAGTGATAGAGGGAGTTAAACCCTAAGGTGAAATTTTGCAGTCACATAAGCAAGAAGAAGTAAGGGTTTAAGGTAAGCATGTAAATTTTTTATTTTATTTTTTCTATATTTTAATTAAATACAAGTAGAGATACAAATTGTGAAAAAAAATATTACTAAAATCAACAGTAAAATTTAAAATTTTTACTATGCAAGGTTTTGAGTGAATCACAAAACCCTTCAAATTCCGATTTTCTGAATAATTTTGTTTCCCCAAAAGGGTTTTGAATGAATCACCATACCATTCAAATTATGATCTTCTGAATAAGTCTCATGTTCCAAAGTATTGATCTGTTGCTCCATAGTACTCCCCTGTATGTCTCTCTTGCAAATCTCTCTCCTGTAAATTTTGGAAGAATAATAAAATACTAAATAGCTTAATACACAGGAAAGATTTTATGAAAAGTGTTTTAAATGAATCACTATAACCTTCAAATTCCAATCTTCTGAATAATCCTATTGTTCCAAAGTATTATGTTGCTCCACAATGCTCTCCGATATGGCTTTCTTGCAAATCTCTCCACTGTAAATCTTGGTAAAATAATGAAACAATGAATATATTTTTACTATTTTAATGACTTTATGAAATTAGATTTTAAATTCCTGCTCATTTTTCAATTGTAAAAAAACAAAGTTGTTTTTTTTTTTATGTTTTTCGAAGCCCTGATGCATCTATTAATATAACACACTGGTGCATTTCTGTATAAAATGCACCAGTGAATTTCTGTATAAAATGCACCAGTGCGTTTAAATTTTTTGGAGCACCGATATCATATAATTTTATTTATTTATTTACGAACCGATGCCACTCGTAAATAAATTCCTCGACGCTTTATATTTTTATATATGCACTGGTGCATTTTCTTTAAATAAGTGCATCATTATGCTTTCAAAGTTATGTGAATTTTTATTTGCACACAAAATAATAAATTCATCTCAAATTATCTTTTAAGATGCATCCACATGACTTATAGTACTCCATAGTATACATTTTCTTCTTAAAGTCGCCTTATTCTTAAAAAATTATTATTGATTTTGCTCAAATGTAGGGAGAAAAAATTATAATATCAAATGGCCAATTCTTCAAATTGTAGCCCGTTCCATATTTCTCAAAGTCCATCGCGAAGTTCTCCCTTTCCATCTCTAGTAAGTTCATATTTTATTTATATTTCTATTATCTAGTTGAATTTATTTATTTTATCCTTGTCAATCTAAATAAAAATGTATCCAAATTTGCAAGATCCTGATTCAGAACCGAGTTCAGATGCATATAATATTCCACCAATTCAAAAACGGTTAAATCTCTTATCAGGAGAAACATACCGCAAGCAGTTGGTAGATGAAAATGGACATCCTCTTTACGCAGTAAATAGTAACATGCCATATTTCAGCTGGAATCCTGGGTCAACGATGGTAATATTTAATGTTGGGTATAATGTGATTTGAACAAACCAATTGCATTGTTCTTACTAATATCATTGATGTACTAATGTTCAATATTTTTGAAATTAGGATTATGATGATGACAGACCTACCTATCATCTTCCATTGCACCCCACTATAATGTCAAATAGAGAGAAGGCTACAATAAGAGCACAAATCAGAGAGGGATCATACCAAGAATGGTTGGATCAACCACCTATTCAATTCCCACTACCTCCAGATTTACCAAATATGAATGACTACAACAATAGTAGTTCTTCACAAGTTCGCAATGGATTCAATGAAATAGAGGTTTGTATGGATGATTATTTATGGGATACAACTGACATGGAGACAATGTTTTTAGATGCATTCCAGAACAATGAGTGAGGGGATCATGCTCATATCACTGATACCTTATTCGAAAGTATGAAATCTGCTTCCACCACCCCTCTCTTTGGACCTAGCCAGTCAAAGTCTACCCAGCTGGGGACAACAATGTTATTCTACAACTTGAAAGCAAATTTTGGCATGTAAAACACATTTTTCTCAACAATATTGAGGTAACTGACCATCATTAAGTCCCTTATAATTTGAGAAATATTGTCACACAATCAACATTAAAAACGATTGATTTTATGAACTTTAAATGACATCGTACATTTCTATTTCCCATTAATTGCAAGTTATTCAAAGATAAGGTTCTTCCAAGTTACAATGTCTTTCCCGGTAGCTGCGAAGAGGCATAAAAGATGTTTGAAATATTGGATGTTGAGTACATTTCATATCATACATGTCTGAATGATTTTATTCTATATACAGGAGAATATGAAGACAAAGAGATATGTCTGAAATGTGGGCATGACATATATCATAAATCAAATAAAAAGGGTAAATCACATGGTCCTCCTCATAATATATTGAAGCACATGCCTATAATCCCAAGGATTCAAAGGATCTTTTGCTGCAAACAATTAGCTATGTTGCAGGGATGGCATACCTCACACAGAAGTTTGTCAGGATTTATGTGAATCCCAATAGATTCAATATCCATGAAGCATATAGAGGATACATGGCCCAAAAAATTCAAGGATGAAGTACAAAGTCTAGGACTCAGGATATCCTGTTATAACCCTAATTTGCACCAGACATACTTACTTGACATCAGGCCATCTCATATGCCTTCTTTGCCAAGCCAGTACTGAACAACTCTTCTTAAAAACACCCTTTTTAAAGGCCCACACGCCCTGCTCCACTACAACCAGCGTGTACACTCTAGCTGACCCACTACAGCCCGTGTGTACCTACAAAAGCATGAAAAATGGAAAGTTGTTGATGGAACACACAATTTTGGGTAAGTTAACTAAACCTTTCGACCATGCATGGCCAGTCATTCGACTAAATACCTAGCTCCTTCTAGCCTATAAAAGAAGGGGTAGGGGTACCATTCTAAGAGAGGAAAATCATAGTAAAGAAACTCTACCCAAATTTGTATTCCCCTTTGCCCAAGATTCTGCAGCCATTTTGTGATTACAACGAAGAAGAGAAGTGTGTTAGCATTTGGTGCACAGTAAAAGAGGATCCCAGGACTAGATTCATGGAGCAGTGGTCGGCTTCATCATTGTAAGTTTCTTTAGTGAAGTTAATAATAAAGAAGTACTTTTCCCATCCCACCATATGAGGTTTTCATTGTTTATTGTGTACATGTTGATTAAATATCTAACCCATTAATCYGTAGATCAAATGCATGTGGAGTTCTTTGCTTTTATTTTGTGAATGCAGGCCAGCCTTGGGAGGAGAGTTGTAGTCAAAGAGTGACCAAGCGTGAAGAGGGATCGATATCAAATGCCGTAAATAAGGTATGTTCACTTGATCTTCTTAACTGTGTATTTTCTTAAGAGTGATGGGGATTAGGTCTGAGATGATGGTAAAAAGTAGGAATCTTTAGGTCTTTTCTGCATGCATGATAAAACCCTAAGTGCTAGTCCGTAGGGGGATTTCCCACTCACAACAGAATTGGCGACCGTACTGGGGAGTCTCTGGGGTTCTTTGGGGATTTTTTATTGGGTATTTTGAAATTGGTTTTACTGCCTTTTTTGAGTTTCTACAAGAAGTCTGAGTGTTCAGGGGTTCTGGTTCTCAATACCAGTGTTCCCTGCTCTACTTACCAGACTATTTATTTTTTGTTTTTGAGAGTCTTAAGAGGCATACGCACCCTATAGTGGGACAACATGCATATGCACATGCCCTGCCTTTAGTCAACCCATGTATGTATGCCTGCCGATGAAGTGCTTGCTACGTGTCTGAGAACCCAACAAATCCTTCTCAGGAAGAGGCAACCATCCTCTCCCTTGCAGAAGAGATCCTTCTCAGGGATCTTCTGGGCCCTTCTAGGTCTCTGATTGAATAGTCCATAGTCAAGTAAAAACCTTAGGATTAACTTTGTTTCTCTATATTTTTCTTTCCTCTTTGTGTCAAAGTAAGTCTTTTTTTTTTACCTTTAAGGGGTGCTAGTGTTCAATACCAGTATCCTCTGTTGAAGCTTAGCTACTTCTTTTCTTTTCTTTTAAGGATTTTAGAGGCACATGCGGCTTATAGTGGTCCTACCCACATGCACACGTTCCTTGCCCTGCCCTTCTACAACCCGTGTATGCATGCTATCTATTGAAGAGACGGTCGCGTACCTGTCCAGGAAAGTTTTTGGAGGCAATCATCCTCCTCCCTGCCAAGTTTTTACTTCCCAGGGTCTTTCTTGTCTGAATGTGGTCTCTATCATAACATCTTAGCCTAGGTTTGGAATCTATTATATATTTATTTTTCATTTATAATATTTCTTGTGTTTCCTATCTTTTTAAACTTATTTTTAGGTTGAAATTTTAAGAAAAATGAGTTGCATTTTGAAAAACAAATCATCAGTTTCTTTTAGAATCTTTTGTTATTTCATCTTTGATCAGAAGAAAATATAAACAAAAAATTTAGTTTGTTAGATCTCTTTCTTTCCTGGCATTTTGTTTGCATTGTTATTTGAAAAAGAAAAAGAAATTAGCATAGTGTTGTGTTTTCTTCTAATTTTAAAAGCATTTCAAAAAAAAAATAAAAAAAAAAAATCATTCTTTGCCAGTGTTCGTATAAGTTTCATCATTTTTCGCAAGAGTCTTAACAACATCAGTTGCACTACCATACCCTTTTTGAGTAAATCAAGCCAGTAAAAAGAATGTTAATTAAAATTTACTAGACTTAATGTTTGTAGGGTCCATCAACTATATTAGGCTAGAGCCTTGATTTAGGTTGGAGAGGAAACTATTCAAGGCTACAAAACAAACATACGAGTTTGTGCTAAGGAGTGTAGAAGTCCAGTAACATGGAAATTATCTGGGACCCCCCTCTAACATAGGGTCTAAACATGAGGTCGCGTGTAGAAAGGTAGCAGAGATAACCCCTCCAAAGCCGGACCAAGCATAGTGGGGAACGCATATAGAGGACTTGTCTTGGGATTTCGTTGATCGCATTTTCCACGGAGCTTCATGGGTCTCGAATCCGTTCGAGGTCCTTAGTCATCTTCCAGAACACTTGCTTTCGATACCCTTGATAGGTTTTGGGCTTGATACCCTGCTCATTGCGGTCCACCTGACTGTCGATTGTACCTGCCTGGTGATTGTTCACAAGCTGGAAATCTAATTGCCTTTATTTTAGGGACTTACACAGGGGACTGCAGGGGTATACCACAGTACCTAGGGTAGACATTGGTCCATGATTTGCATAGTATACCTGGAGGTGCTTCCATATTAGAGTTTCACTTGCACCAATAAGTTTCTCTAGTGTTGGTTGGTGTAACTGTTCTTCCAACTAGTTAGTCATTTGCTTGATTTTTCGTTAGGAACTTTTAGTGTGTGCTCTGTGCTCCCTAGGTTTCCATAGTGAGTTATGTTACAGGTATGAACTAACTGAGAGGGGGGGGGTGAATCAGTTAGTGTAGATTATTAACAATTTACCTTGTTTTAACTTTGAATCAATAATCTTAGTGGCAGTGAGTCTTTACTGTGAAATTCAGAGTTATGAACATAAAGCAGATAACATAAAGAATAGAAATCACGCACAACATTCACTCACAAGTATGAGACACTGAATTTTCAAGAGGAAACCCAACCAGGGAAAAAACCTCGTCTTCTTAGGATGTTAAGCAAGCTCCAACTGCGTTACATCTCATCTTTTATGAGCACCAACTCATAGAGGCTACAACCT
>JZKD02S0111264.1:3122594-3145279 GCA_000966675.3 Picea glauca
GGGATTCAGACCTTGAGGATGAAGGTTCAATTTGGAGTTCTATAATCCAATGTTATTGTGAAAAAGACACTTTCTTTAATATATTAAGCCTACAAGCTTCTTTCATTGTTATTGTCAGACTTTATTCTATCTTTTTCTATGCCTATGAGTTGAAAGTATTCCTTTGTCTATGTTTAATGGTCCCATGGTAACTGCCATATTACCTTGGATTGTTAAGAAAGAATCATAAGCATCCTTTTCTAGTTTATTGACCCATCATAAATATTTCCTATGTATGTTATAGTTAATTGATTGGTTTTCTTATCCATTTAATTTACAAACCTATCTGATAATAGCTCTTGAAGGCCTTGTATTGCATGAATATAGTTAGACTGTCTTGAAGATACAATCCAGTGATTTAAGATATTCATCTTGATCCAAACCCACACCCATTATTGAGAAAATAGTTACAAAAAGGTTAAGTTACCAGGCATCTCTGAGATATAGCCTAGGAGAGTTTCTTGGAGTGATAACAAATTGGTGCCATTGCTGGGGAGAGGAGATTGAAGCTTAGCTTCCTTGGGAGATGACATAGTTCTAGATTTTGATGATAGACAAAGGCTGGACATCATATTGGTTGTAATATTCTATCTTGCGACTCCATGAAGAACGAATTTAGTGGTGACTCCACTGTCTTCAAATGTCAAAGGCATTTGCTGCTCTTTTGGCTAGGAGGTTTGCACCTCTTAACTTTTCTGCAATTCATGGTTTCCCACATCCAGTACCTTTTATGGATATTTGGGGAGACTACCTTCCACAGTTTAGAGAAGAGAAAGAGGATAATCCTTCAGATCACCTCATCAGATTTCATCAATGCATGGCTCAGTTACATATACATGACCAGGATGATAATGATAAGGAAAGACTAGGATTTCATCTAAATGACCAGGATGATAATGATAAGGAAAGAGGATATGTTGTTTCATATCTATTTCAAATCCATACTACTGATAATTCTATGCAGAAAGCTTCATCTTTGCCATTTGGATTCTATATTGATGTTCCCATATGTGATGAATATGATAAAGGGGAGCAAAAAGGATTAGATTAGAAATTGATGATGCATTTTTCTCCGTTAGTTGTTGAGCAACCATCTTTGTATGTGCTTAAAGATCCGGTTGCAGCCTTGATGGAATCATATATTTCAGATCAATTGAAAATTTTAAATTTCATTATCCCACCAGCACTCCCGGGTGAGTTTTATTTCTTGAAGAATTTTTTATCACTGCTAATATGTTTTAGACATTGTCTAATGATGAGTGATAGAGACATGCTCATATCATTTTTGAAATTTCTTGAAAGGTTACTGTGGAAGTTCGCCTTTACTTGACCAAATTTTAGATTTAGTTAGAATTAGGAGTAGGCATCTGAATAAGCTCTTTGTATGAGAAGATAGATTGATTTCAGTTTTCTTAAATAAGAAAATCTTCCTGGGGACTTGCACGTTATGCTACCCTTTCTTGGGACAATGGCCTTGTGCCCATTGTGGAGCCAAAGATTTTGCAGGATGGAGACCATTTAATTGATAAAAACCTTGAAGTGGAAAAAGTATGGACTGAGGTTTTCTTCTCCTTGGTAGAGAACAATGTGTTGTTCGAGGGAATTTTGTTAAAAACCTAGTATGTTTACTCCTGATGTTGAACACAAGGAGAAACCAATCCCACAACAGGTTTCACATCACACTCTTGAAATGCTTAAGAGGATGGTGCCATGAGCATGGAAGTCCAATGGCATCTGCAGGATCTTTTTCTTAATGGTGGAATAAGGATTGTTTTGGGGTTTTGATCAAATTTTTCAAACATAAATAATGATCATTTTATGCAGGCATGAAGAACTTGAAGGTAGCTGCCAGATTCCAAAAAAGCAAAGTGTTGAATTAACTCAAACACCGAGCATATTTTCCATACTTTCCAGGTATCATCGCCATCAAGAAGAGAAAGGGGAATGCAAAGTTCAATCAAAGAATCTGCAAAAGATTGGAGTGTTAACACACAAAACATCTAATCAACTCAAAGAAAAAGGGCATTCTCTTACTACATATAAATGTGTTGATTTAATTAGAGGTCTAATGATATGAAAACATATAATCTCGATGTTGTCTAACAATGGTGAGGCAGAAAGAAATGCATTTTTGCAATTTTGAAAGCATGCCTTTTTGGTGGCTATTTCAGTTTGCACAACTGTCCTTAGCCACTGAAAGAAGAGCTCTCAGTGGCTTACATGTTAGAACTTTGGCTCTCCTAGCCACCGAAAGCACAGAATAGGGAAGATTGCTACTATTTTTTCACAGATCTGAGTTCCCTTGATCTGAATGCTATGAGGATAGTTCCAAATGATAGATAATAATTAAAGTCATCATTATCAAGGTTCTGTTTTGATTTTGGAGGTTCTTAGTCAAGGTGGATCTCAAACAAGTGATAATAGCAGTGTTAGTTCTAGTCAAGTGCCACTCCCACCTATTCATCCAATGCATGGATTTTTAAACCTATAATTTGCCTCCCAAACCTCTTAATAATCCATATGGAACATTATAAATGGCTATGAATTGACAAGTGGATATATTAAGCTTGGTGGTAAGACTTTTGGAAATGGTTACAACAGGTTGCAACAGAGCATGAGGAAACTGTAGCAAAGTTAGATCTTCAAGGAGCAGTCCTAGCTAGAAAACATATGACAAAGTATGCAGATTTTCCTTCACCTACACCTAAGGAAGAGCAGAAGATGCAAAATGATGAGGCATCAACCAACAAGCCCAAATTGTAAAAAATCAATTAAATGCTAAGACAAGCATATGATCTTGGACTCCTTGACAGAGAAGTTAAGAATAGTAATCAAACTTTGAAAGAAAAAGATATTGAGTTGTATGATTCTCACCAAAGGCTTACTAAACAATATGCTAAGCTAGAGAAAAGGAACCAAATTTTGATGCTAGGTTGTATAGGAAGATCAGGCTGCTAAGAATCAAAATGATGCCTCCAAGAATTAAGGCACATATTTCTCTGTAAACCCTAGCATAAGCAGCCACTAATCTTGTTGATAATCTAGGGGAAGATATCAACTCTGCTGATAACCCAGACTCTGCTCAGGTTGCTAAAGCCTCAAAGGAGTATAAGTGAAGATCAGAAGATGGAAGGAAATACATTTTTGAAATTTTGAGAGCCAGTTTCAAAACAGAGCTTTCAATGGCTTAGGCAGGCTTTCACAACTGTTTTTAGCCACCGAAAGTAGAGCTTTCGGTAGCTTACATGTTAGAATTTTGGATCTCCTAGCCACTGAAAGTAAAGAATAGGGCAAAATGCTACAATTTTTGCACAGATATAAGTGTTGTTTTTCCATTTTGCACGAGAAAGGTTCCAAATTGATGATCATAATTTAGAGCATCAGTTTTATTGCTTTGTTTCAGTTTTGGAGGTGTCAGCAGCGTGAGGAAGATAAAAATTCTTATCTATTTTTGGTAAAAGATGACTGGTTTTTCAGGGTGGCATTTTTGACCTCATCCATTAGCATCTGAAGATCACTACAGTTGTTGAAGACTATGAATACTTTCAAGGCTATAGGTTTGCAGGGGATCATTTCTAAAGGCCAAACAACTCCATAGCCCAATGGTAAAGGCTACAGGCAAGTTATAGGTTTGTAGAAGATCAGTTTCACAGGAAAAATGACTCCATAGCCCAATAGGAAAGGCATTGGAGATGAGGTTCTTGAAACCTCATAGGGATGCTTTCATCCCCAGAAGGAGCCAGATGTTATCACCTCAAATAACACAGTCAAATTTGTTTATTTTAGGTGATAGGAAGTCATTGAAAAATACATTTCTAAATTTTTTAAGGTTCATTTTTTACAGCCTTAGGTTTGTAATAAAGTTTGAAAAACATTTGATTTGGTTTTCCCTTCAAAAAATTCAGAACTCAGGTTTCGATAGCTAAGCGCCTTTCCAAAAGGGCTTCTAAGCCACCGAAAGTGCAGAAATTCTGCGTTTTTACTAGGTTGAGTCATCATTTGCAAATGATGATTTTGAGCAACTGGAAGATCATTTTGCGAAATGGTCGGAGGTGTTTGTGAATAACATATCAAAGACCAATAACCTCTCTCAATTTTCCTACATGTGTCATATATTGGGCGAATATAATTCATCTTTGAGCCCTAATTTTCGAATCTCATAATTTACCTGTTTGACACATGTTTTTGAAATGAATATCATGGGCAAATAAAAATGAATCTCAAATAAATGAGAGAGGTGTTTCCTCACAAAAACCTATCTAAAAAAAAATCTATTAGTTTTCCAAACTCTATTTTTATTTGAGAGATATGGGCGAATATTTGAGAGGAATATTTCCATAATTTTCGGTGGCTTAGGCAAACATTTCAACTATTCATTAGCCACCAAAAGCACAGACATGGCAGATAGGTCGTATTTTTTCCCAGATCTAACTTTTTCTCAGCCAAACATCTCGAGAATGGTTTCTTAAGATGCATGATAATTAAATACATCAGATATAAGGTTTTGTCTTGATGTATGAGGTGTTTTAGATGGTGGCAAAATGGAAATAACCACCTATTTTTTGGGCACAGAAAACAGTTTTTGGCTAAAAATAGCAAATTCGACCCATCTGGTTTTCTATGGATATTCAATAGCCTTGGAAGGTTTTCTACACTTGGAAAATATTTTGAAGGAGATAAAGATCATAAAAGATAAGGAGTTGACCTAGTTTTTAGGATCTCTTCCTATTCTTTTGTGACAATTTTTGACTATCTATTTTAAGTAAATCTGATCCTACTTTTCAGGATCTAGATTTCTCATGTAAAGGCTATAAATCCATAGACTATTKATGTAACRWAGTGGGGGGAAATTCAKYCCTTGAGGWTGAAGGTTCRATTTTGAGTTCTATAATCCASTGTTATTGTRAAAAAGACACTTTCTTTAATATATTAAGCYTGCAAGCTTCTTTCATTGTTATTGTCAGACTYTCTTYTATAYTTKTCTATGCYTATGAGTTGAAAKWATTCCTTTGTCTATGTTTAATGGTCCCATGGTAAYTGTCATCTTACCYTTGATTGTTAAGMAAKAATCATAAGCWTCCTTTGCTAGTTTRTTGACCCATCATATATATTKCCTATGTATGTTMTGGTTAATTGATTGGTTTTCTTATCCATTTGATYTACAAACCTATYTGATAATAKCTCTTGAAGGCCTTKTATTGCATGAATATAGCTAGAMTGTCTTGAAGATACAATCCAGTGATTTAAGATATTCATCTTGATCCAAACCCACACCCATTATTGAGAAAATAGTTACAAAAAGGTTAAGTTACTAGGCATCTCTGAGATACATCCTAGGAGAGTTTCTTGGAGTGATAACACAACCATTGGTTGAGAAACTATCATGTTGATGCAGTCATCGACTGATCCCACTCCTCTTTTTTGGGTTGAGGTTCCTTTAGACCTTATTGTCTCTCAACCTATTCAACCATTGGTTGAGAAAGTGGTCATGCCAATGCAGTCATCGACTGATCCCACTCCTCTTTTGGGGGGTGAGGCGCCTTTAGACCTTGTAGTATCTCAGCCTATTCATCCATTGGTTGAGAAAGTGGTCATGCTGATGCAGTCATTGGCTGATCCCACTCCTCTTTTGAGGGGTGAGGTGACTTTAGACCATGTAATCTTGCATCCTATGCAGTCATTGGTTGAGAAAGTGGTCACGCCGTCATGATCTTCGGCTGATCCCACTCTTCTCTTGGAGAGTGTCGAGTCTACCAAAGTGGTCACGCCGTTGCAATCTTCGGCTGATCCCACTCTTTTCTTAGAGAGTGTTGAGTCTACCAAAGTGGTCATGTCGATGCAGTCATCGAATGATCCCACTCTTCTTTTGGGGAGTGACGTGTCTACCGACTATGTTTTTAGCATTTTCGGTTAAGTATTTTTAGAACAAGGGGGCATTCCGCTCATTTCGAGCACACCCCCTCCAAGCCTTAGGATGGATTCCTTTGATTGGAATGACCTTGTTGAGCCTCATCTTCCTTCCTCCACACCCTTTCAAATATGGGTTGAAGTTAATTCAACAAACATTTATCGATGTATTGTATATGAAGGAGCCTCGACAAGTATTTTATCCTCCTCGGTTTGGAAAGTCTTGGGTTCTCCCGAGCTTGTGTCTACTTCACATGGGTTGTTGGCTTTTGAAAGACGTCCTAGTGAATATTTGGGGGTTCTTCCTCAGTTACCTATAGCTTTAGGTGGGAAGACTGTCCTTGTTGATGTTATAGTGGTGCAAGGCCTGTTAGATTTCAATATGCTTCTTGGGCATGATTATGTATATGCTATGAATGCTGTGGTGTTTACGTCTTCCGAGTGATGCCTTTCCTTCATAATGGAAGAATTTTCACTATAGACCAGTTGACATCTGATAATCACCATCATAATTCAACATTATTTTAGACTACCTCTTTATATGTTACTAGTGTTCGTGTAGAATCTACCCTGCCACAAGTTAATTATGTGGCATATTATCCTCGATGTTCAATTGCTTCTGAGCAGGAACCTGTGAAATCATGTTTGCCTTCCCAAGACTTGGTCTCAACAATTGATCCTTTGGTTTACCCAGTGGGGGAATGGGAACCCTTGCTTCCCCCTCTTGGTCCAAGTAAACTTGAGTCTCCTTCTGAGTCTGATCTCGTTGTTTGTAGATACTCAAGCCCTCATTCTTGTGATTCTTCGTTGATAGAATCTAACAGTCCTGACTAGATCCTCCATCGTCATATGGAATATGGTCAGTTTACTTCACCCTTTAGGACTGTCACCCCTCGCTTGCATGATTTCTTGGATTTTGAATTGCCTTCAGATGAAGCTATCCTTGAATCCATGACTACGGTTTCTACACCGAGGGAGGACTTACACCGTGGTTTGTGTTTTCTTCCCTTTTGGGAGACTTTCCAAGTTGATTATCGAAGAGACTCTTGGTCAGAGCCTGGAAGTGGGCTCTACCTGAACCAGTTTCATACATGATTCATAGCCCCTATGGGTCTTCTTTTAAGCCCTTTTCAAACCCTCTAAACATGAAAATATCGATGAGCGATCTTGTGGCCTTTCACTCTCGCTAAACTGGAATTTTAAGTCAAGTATGTCCGGTGGTAGTTTACCCCTTTTTTGGTCTGGATGGTTAACTGTACGAACAAAGGTATACTTTAGGGGCCTCGGTTCTCTAGAAGAGTATTCTCAGGTATAATTTTAACCCTTTTTCGGGCCTAAGGGACTAAAATTACAAAAAAGGAACCCCCACGGAGTCCATAGTTAAGCTCTTTTCAGACTCCCTAAAATTGAAAAGATCGTCGAGTGACCTTATTATTTCACACTCGTTAAAATGGTCCAGAAGAACATTCCTGATGGAGTCCATAGTTAAGATTTTTTCAGACTCCTTAAAAATGAAAAAATTGTGAGTGACCTTGTCTTTATCACACTCATTAAAATGGTTTTGAATAGATGTATGGTCGGTGCTAGTTTACCCCTTTTTCGAGCCGACTAGACTATCTTCGAAAAAGGTACCCCAACAGAGTCTCCTTTTACGTTTTTTCAGACTCTCTAAATATGAAAAACCATCGATCTTACCTTCTTTGGGCTCATTAAAAGTACATCGAAGGATGTTACCATTGTGTGTTTTGTTAATTGTGTTTGTATACCAGCGTCTTTGGCCTAATGATGGCTCCATGTTGCTCTTAACTGAACCATCTGAAGCATGCCTTATACGCAAGCCCTGTAGCACTTTGCCTTTGCATCTTGACACCTTTGGCCCCGGGAGGGATTTTTTCGAGTGTCCTTTCTATGAACATTAGTCCTGTCCTTGCGCCTAGATCTAGTATGTTTGTGAAACTCTCTCCTCCTTTGTAATGTAGCATTCTTTTATCCTTTTTTCAAAATTATTGAAAAAGACAAAAAAAATAAAATCAAATATACCCCAAAAAGAGGAAGGGAAAAGTATTTTTCTTTTTATTGGCAGCACAATGAGTCGCCCTTGGAAAATTCACATCCTTTCGTTTGTTCGTCAAGATCTGGGATTTAATATTACCTTAGGAATTAGTTCTTGCTACATAGAGTTGTGTCCTCCTCCATTTTGTTATTCTTCTAAATATATGCAGAGTTTTCATTGCCTCCTGCATCGTGAACTTATGTCAATGCCATGTTGCCTGAGTCTCATCATTTGTCGTGCTATTGTCCAAGGGAAGTTTTTACCAAGCTTGAGTCATCCCATCTATATTTTTTCTCTTAACCTTATGCCTGGCCATATCGAAAGTCCAATCAAGTCTTTGTTCGAAGTCAAGGAAGCCTCCAGTCTGATCATCAAGATCCTCTAGTCCATGACCGACGATCCATCGAAGACCTCTGGGTAGTGAAGTTGTACACTCATATTACACTCCTACCTAAGTTTTGAAGATTTTGAAGTTGTTGCTCGATCTCTGAAGACCTCATCTCCAACCATCAATCTTTATCATCTTTTAGAAGATGGATACTATACATGTATATCTTTTTGATTTTGAGATGTATATCCCTTGTGTATTGCCCGTGGCTACACTTTATATAGTTATATGACATGGATATACATTTTATTTGATTGGTAGCCATGATTTTATTTCATCCCGAGCATGGTTATGCCCGCCTCAGTGAGACAATTTTTATTTTGCAGATGCCACCTCATGAATTCTAGTCCCTGGGTTCACTGGTTTGGTACGTTGATAAATATTGATAATGTATTTCAGCCATCAGATGCTCTTTTGACCTCACACATTAGGGGGCATCTGTTATAACCCTAATTTGCACCAAACATACTTACCTGACATCAGGCCATCTCATATTCCTTCTTTGTCAAGCCAGTACTGAACAAATCTTCTTTAAAACACCCTTTTTAAATGCCCACATGCCCTGCTCCACTAAAACACACGTGTACACTCTACTTAAACCACTATAGCCTGCGTGTACCTACAAAAGCACGAAAAATTGAAAGTTGCTAACAGAACACACAGTTTTGGGTAAGTTAACTAAACCTTTCGACCATGCATGGCCAGTCATTCGACTAAATACCTAGCTTCTTGTAGCCTTTAAAAGAAGGGGTAGGGGTCCCATTCTAAGAGAGGAAAATCATAGTAAAGAAACTCTACTCGAATTCGTATTCCCCTTTGCCCAAGATTTTGCAACCATTTTGTGACTTCAACGAAGAAGAGAAGCAAGTGTGTTAGCAGTTGGTGCACAGTAAAAGAGGATCACAGGACCAGATTCATGGAGCAGTGGTTGAATTCATCATTGTAAGTTTCTTTAGTGAAGTTAATAATAAAGAAGTACTTTTATCGTTCCACCATATGAGGTTTTCATTGTTTATTGTGTACATGTTGATTAAATCTCTAACCCATTAATTCGTAGATCAAATGCATGTGGAGTTCTTTGTTTGTCTTTTTTGAATGTAGGTCATCCTTGGGAGGAGCGTTGCAGTCAAAGAGCGACCAAGCATGAAGAGGGATCGATATCAAACGCCGGAAATAAGGTATGTTCACTTGATCTTCTTAATTTTGTATTTTCTTAATAGTAATGGGTATCAGGTCTGGGATGATGGTAAAAAGTAGGAATCTTTAGGTCTTTTCTGCATGCATGATAAAACCCTAAGTGCTAGTCCATATGGGGATTCCCCACTCACAACATAGCCATGGATGATGTCAACCCATATTCCCTCCAAAACACCAACTATTCTATTTGGCTTGTAATAGTGATCAATAAAAATGGTTTTCCATGAAGAATGAACATCTTATGTTGGCTCTTATAGTCCCTGGTAGAAGACAAGTAAAGAATATCGATGCACTAGTATATTTGGGTCAAATTCCGATGGCGTGTTCGTAGAAATTGCTACTTTATATTGTCGGGATAATGAAAAACTTCAGACCCCCTTAAACATAATTTCACATGATGTCTCTTTTCTGACCACACAGATATCGACTCTGTTGCAAAATTTCATGTGAAAACGTGTCATCTCAGACTTCACTGTCCAAGCCCACTATGGACGTTGCTACAACGACATCGTGACATCTCACCTGCGACGTTGACACCATGGAAGCGATGCTAGAGATGTTGGAAGACCAATAGAAGGTAATGTCTGTCTTACGACATGTATGCTATATCAATGATGTCTTACCTGTGACATTGACACAATGGAAGTGACGCTAGTGATGTCAGAAGATTGACGGAAATTAACGTCGGTCTTTCGACGTGTATGCTATATCAAAAATGTCTCACCTACGAAATTGATTCCATGGCATTGATTCTAGTGACGTCAGAAGACTGACGGAAGTGAACTTCAATCTTCCGACATGTATGCTATATCAATGATGTCTCACCTGCAAATTTTACACTATGGAAATGGCGCTAGAGACATCAGAAGACCGACGACATGTAGGTGTTTTAAAAATAAATAAAAAAACAAACAAAACAGTATCAAAGAGGCTTAAAAGTTAATAATAACATTCAATAATCAATATGAGATCTCAAACTTATTATCACCAAGATGTACATTGATTGAATTAAATCCATTTCTTTCCCACTCTCTCAAAGTCATGAAGATTCTTCTCCCATATGTTTGATGATACAACAAACTAATCTAGCTTAGGTCATTACAAATGAAAAGTAAGAAAAAACACAGGCTCAAGAAATGAAGGAATAAAGTTTAAAAACCTTTGAGAAGATGCATGTAGTTCAATGTAATAATTTCTCATCAGCAAGCATTCCTTAACAATACCATGGAAACTGTTAAAAAAGAACTGGAAGAATTGAGATATTTGAGATTTGCATCACATCATTCAAGCACTAGAAATGATAAGATATCCAAGCTAAATCATCCTAGAAAAGAAGCACATTTCTCAGGGAGGCTATGAGCCAGAAAATGAAAGAAATGATTAACCCATTCCACAATAAATCACAAGAGAACAATAACCAACTTCTTGAGTTTGCAATGAATCCAACAAATATCCAAGAAAGATGTTGATATGTTTTTTAATTATCCATTGGCAATGTCAATGGATTATGAATGATAATACATGATTCTAAAGGAAAAACTCATTTTCTCTCACCAAAATCAATTTCTAGATGTGTATATGATTACGGCATGCTTCCTTGGTTGTCAACATTGATTCACCACATTTGAAAAACAACCTACAAGTAAATACGCTAGAGAAAGAAATAATGGGCATCGAAGAATGTTGAAAGATATTTAGGAGAAACATTCCTTTCCTCTTAAATATAAAGAAGGAAAATGCATGACAAAGAATGCAACGCCCTCCCAAACAATGAGTTTTATCCTTGGAAGGATAAATTTAGTAAAATGAATGCATAACTATTGTTTGGAGGATAAAATGCAATAGTTGTTTCCTTTCCCATTCACCCCAGTGCATCCAACAATCTCTTTTGGTTTGTTGGATGTTTTCCTTCCTTCGGTATGGTCTAGTGAAGTCTTAGAGAATAAAAAGTTCAATTTGCCCTTGTGCAAGCAACAATCTTGGTTACCCCAACAATTCATTCTCTCTATTAATATATTTTAGTCCCTTCGATGGTGTCTAGTGAAGTTTGAATAGACAAAAACACATTGTTGGTTTAATAAGGGTGAAAATTTTCTTATCTACTAATGCACACTCCCTCTTTATGCATAATCATCCCTCAATTGGGTCCATCAAGGTACAATAGCCTAAAATTCATAGTTTGGATTTCCAAGTAGCATCTCTACCTTCTTTGGTAGTGAAAATTACTTGTTTTTAGCCTTCAACGAGGTTCTGTGGGGTCTACATCAACAAAATGCATGGCTTCTCTCTAGAGATTGTTCCTTCCTCTAGTAATTTGCACTAGATTCTCTCTCCCATCTAGTGTTGCACATCCTCTAGTAGTGTGTTTATATTCTCATATCTTTTCCACCTCCATGTTGAGTCTAGGGAAGGATTGAGAATGGATGTTAGTTATAAGGGTTAGTGAATTCTAAAATCATTTGAACACATAATGAATCACATTGGAAGAATTAATTAATTTTAAGGTGATAAAAATCAATGATTCCCTTCCCTTGACATTTGTATCAGTGTATACGAGGCTTTTAGCATGGATAAGACCTTTTACATAAATGTGTGTTTTTCCTTATGAAACAATGTTGCATTTTTTAGTGTAGTGTAACTGATCTCCAAACAAATTGAAAGGAATCTCTAGACACAACTAAAATTCCCTTATTTTTAACTCTTCTCATGCTCATGAAACTCCTTTATTTCCTATTGCACGTGAACAAATTCACAATTAAAAACACGTGAGCACATCAATTGACATCAAGCATTGACTCATAGTTTCTCATATGTAGTAACCACTGAAACTTAATAATAAGTGTAAATATGGTATCTATGCATTGAAAGTTATCTTCATTCAATCCAATTTAATGATAGTTACACCAACAACTAGTGATGAAGAACTTAATAGTAGGGATAATAACATAGTTGGGCACAAGTATTTGGTTACAATGTAGGCTTATGTGTTCTTTGATTTCCATGATTTATATTCTTAAGTATAAGACTCTTATCACTCCATGAACACCATTACCATGCGACTAATGTGAACCACTTGAGGATCCTCCATATCCAAGGAAAGTCAAGTCAATTACCAATGCTTAAGGCACTCAGTAAAATCCTCTTGAGTAAATAGTTTGAAATCATCGAAGCTAAGCAAGAAAAAAGGAATAAAAAAACTTAAGAGATCATTAATTTGGGATAATCATCCAACCAATATAACAACATGCTTTTAGAATTTAGTATCCATTAGGTTCCAAATTTCAACAAGGCATCGATCAAAACAAGCACACTCCATAGTTTCCCATGCTTATTAGAATACAAGGTTCCCTTCAAATGTATGTATCAATCCCATACAAGATTGGAGTGCATATTCAGTATTTTAAATGTAAAATAAGTGCATGACAAATTTATCAATCTCTCATTCATTTGAGGGCTCTCATCCTCTTCAATTCCTATTCCCCACAAAATCTTAGTTGCTAGCCTTGAAACTCATGACAACTATAATGGAAGAAGGGTGTCATGAAACCTAAAACCAAAATATTTATTATTGTTGGAAATTGGGGGAAGCAAGTAAGAAAACAAAAACAACAAGTTGTTTGCACTTAACTAGGCCCAAAAAATAAGCCTAAAGTGATCCATAAAGAAATTTGAGAAAACTTGTAGAAGTTCATCAAATGAAAGTCCTTTATTTTATGGCTCAAAACAAATCACTAATAAGTTGTTGTATCCATGAGATGACTCAAAGGTAAAAATGAACTATGGGAACGGATATGGAAAGACAAATATGAAACAAACATAGTAGAAGATGATCTTATTAGGATGGATGGTAACAATACATGCTCCATGATTTGGAACAATGCTTAGAAAAAATGAGGCATAGTACAACAACACTATTTATGGAAATTTTTCTCAGTTCATTTGGCCTTATTCTAGGAGGACCCCTAGCAGTAGATGCATGGAATAATGCTTCATCAATCCCTACAGGAAGCTAAGGTTTCTTTCACTCATTATAAATGAACTCGTATATACCATTACTGGACTTAAGGCGAGAACATGAAAAGTACTAAACAAATGATATATCTCAATAAATTATCACATATCAAACCCTGCATTAATAAATAATCACATAACAATTCATAAACATTAAACATAACTAGAATTGATGGTTATATAAACTATGATGAAAGGAGAAATCACACCTGATCTGATGAACTGGTCAGCACAGTTGGAATGGTTGACCCCACATGTTTCTCTTCAGTTGTATGACCCTCTGTTTTTCTTGAGCTTCCCTCACTCAATGAAGAAAGATCTTAAAGTACCTGCCAAAATCATTCAACTTCCATAAATATCTACAAAATCAATACAAGTCATATTTGTAGCGCATTATTTACTCTAAGATGCATTTTTATGAGAGTTTCAGAACATACCTGAATGAGCTCCTCTTGGTTTCGAGAATAATTTATTGGAGCTGCGCATATAATATTTGATCAATTTGCCTCCCTTGATTTGAAGTTGCAACAACAAAGTCAACATTGACTTTGTTGTTTCTCCATTGGATCGAGTGAGGTTTGCTCCAAGATTAAATGGCTCCAATAAATTATTCTCTACTAAACAGGGCCAACCACGTGAAGGTGAAATATCTTATGGACCCTCCCCCCCTCACATCATTCTCAATTCCCCAATAACCAACATATAAATCTATTGAAATATTTACAACAAAAACAAACATATATACATACCAATATTCACCACTGTTTACAATGAAAACAAATGTTTCCTTGATCCATTTGGAGTGAACTCAATTCTCCTAAGAGAAAAGTAACAACTATTCCATAACATCATACACTACACTAAAGAAATTTACATCTAAAACTAAAGAATGGAAACTGATGTGAAAATACACTTTATTCTATCCCATCATATGACTTGGTTGGAGTATTAAAATGCACGTGTAAACATCATAGAACTCATCCCACTTTGATATGTAAGTGAAAACATGTTATTTTTCCAATATTTAATCATAAACTCACTAAAAATACTAAAATGAATGCTTTGGAAAATAATAGGTCTAAACTCATATGTAATCATGAAAATGGTCTTAATGTAAGGCTGCGGGAAAGTGGAATATGGTGAAAAGTGAAGTAAAAGGTTGGTAAAAGAATGACATTTTGGTGAACCAACAAGTACAAAAAAGTATTTCATAGAAAACAAATTTTATAAATAGTTATTAAAATATTGTACATCAGCAGGGGTTTGGTCTAGTGGCCAACAGACGTGTTGTTAAAGCATTCATGCTACTAAGAAGGTCACAAGTTCAAACCTTGATTTATCCAGAGGCATGCTTGCATGATGTGTGATTATCCATAGGGGTTATAAGGTATCCAACATGATTTGACCCCGTGTCAGGCGAGTACGATACTGTCTCCATTGTCGATTCCCCTAGTCATAAAAAAAAATATTGTACATCATCATTTAGTTTTAGCCGACCTCTTCTTCTTAGCTCTAAAATTCCTAAGCATTTCATCAATATCTATGTCTTCGTTCTCTGGTTTCTCTTCAAAACATAATTGTGATTTCATCCTCTCACACAGAGCATGCCTAGTCGTGGGGTACTCACAAGGTAGTGGAGGCTGCTGTGATGAGGCATCACCTACAAAAGAAAAAAATATAAAATTTAGATGGCCAGTTTTTAAATATCATTGAACTAGTTCAGTAATATTAAAAAAAACACCTGCAATGTCATTATTTACCTAGTGCACTGGTCAACACCATTGGAATCGTTGCCCCTGCATGCTCCTCTTCAATTGTATAACCCTAAAGTACAACATTCTCTTCCATTGAGACCACCAACTTTATAAGGACAATCATAAATGTATAAGTAAAAAAAAATAGAAGTACAAAATGTATAACTATGAAATTATTAAGTATATGATTACAATACAACCATATTACTGCCATGTGCCTCGATTGTAGCACCATCATGGGGTTTCACCCCAGTGGAATGGGAATGTATGGGAGAACCATCTTCTAGTTGCAAACCTCTATCAACACACTATTCTCCAATACTAGTGGGTTGGTTGACAATGCTGCTCCCTTGATTAAAACAAAGTTGTAACACATTAACTTTATCGATGATATCAAACATGACTGTATTATATTAATAATAAAGGTTAATGTGGATTGAATTTTATTTACCTTATCCTGCAAATTGGTTCTTGGTAACAACCCCAAGCTTTTCCAGTGTTCAACTGCAACTTATAGTCGTACTTGTAACCAAGCTGGAGTTCTTCCTCTGTGGTTTCAGTACCGAACTCATCACCCTGCATTGCATAAGAGTATGTATTTTTAATGTTATTGGCTGCAATTACCTAAAAATTTGAAGGTGATACAAATAAGATATTTTCGTACTTACAATTCGTGACTGCATCTTCAAGTAGCTACCCTAGCTTAGCTTGTGTTGGCCACATTTGGCAAGCCTTTATTTTGTTTCATTTGAAGTGTCAGTCAACCTATCATCAAAAGTTTCAAGTATGTTAATATATACCACACTTTTATTCACATCTAAAAAAAATTGAAGGTATTGAATTGAAATTGTAATTTACCTTCTGGGACCAGAGGGTGTTTTTCCTTCATCTTTCAATTTCTTCTCTTTTGCGTCCTCAATGAGGGCCTTCCACTCCCTCTCTAGAATCATCAGAGGACACTCGTACCTATCATTTTGATTCAAGTGCTTCCTATACGATTCTCGCGTATATTTTAAATATTGGCCAATTGCAGCAATAGCCAAGGTCTTATTAAATGTGTCTACACCAATAAGGATTTCAAGAATAATCCATTAATTCTTTTTTGAGGTTGGAGTTATGGGAATTCCACCTCTCCCATATGGTGGGCCCAAAAATCAGCAACAACTTGTTCTACAAGGACCTATAAAAATCGTTGTTCCCTACATGCAAAAAGATTATATGATTATTAATTTAAAAATAAATAATTTAGATGATTTATATTTGTCTACATAAAGAACATGAAACAATTAAAATTTTAAAAATTACTTGGGAATTTAACTTGCTTTAATGGAATCCCTTCCTTGTTGACCATAAATGTGCCCTTAATGGTCCCCGTGATGGTCACACATTTTGATTTAGGAAAAAAAACCATATAGTTGGACAAATCATCAACCTCATCTCCGTGACCACCTCTAGAGCCTACCTGTGTGGCTGCTTCCTGGGTGTGTGTGTCATGGCTCCCACCTAATGGTGTGGAAGGTGGAGATATGAATAGTTTCATCCTGACAGGTTTATGAGGGCCTGCGTTGGGATCCTATATCATCTGTGCAACGCCACTACTACCGACACCATGCATGTTAGGGTTAACAACATCCAAAAATATCTATATAAGAAAGAAACCATTTTTTCGTTTAGATAATGTAAAAGTTAAAAATCAAGATTTCATAATTGATCTTATGACATAAAAATAAAACCACTTGAAATTATGGCTATTACCTTATATTTGTTAAGCCTTGTCATAAATTATCTAATCCTCTCTTCGACCTTAGTAGGTTGATCTAGAATATCTAACAAGTGAGCTAGTTCCTTGTTTTCTTTATTGATATTTTTTTTAATTAAAACCATAGGGTTGGGGGATTCATACAAATATCTTTCGCTGAGCGAATCATCATCAACATCATGGCTTGCCGACTACATGTTCAAAAAAAAAATGCTAATATA
Source organism: Picea glauca (assembly GCA_000966675.3). NCBI lineage: Eukaryota > Viridiplantae > Streptophyta > Pinopsida > Pinales > Pinaceae > Picea > Picea glauca. Next base: position 3,139,924 of record JZKD02S0111264.1, read on the forward strand.
GTTATGTAAACAAATAAAATAACTGATCACCACAAAAATAAAATGCACATTAAATGAAATTAAAAAATTATTGTTTGTTTACCTGTTCCAAGGATTTTTTTGATTTACCACGATTGAACTACCACATTACAAAAAAATTAGAACCGTGATCATTATCATGAGAAAGAAATTCAAATGTATGAGAAATCCTCCCTCTTTATTGACATCCAAGGAGGAATGTTATTGTTGATAACAAAAATAGGCCACACTGAGTAAACATAATGAAGCTCTCCAAATGGATTAACATTGTAAATAACATAATGAAAATCATAAAATATAAGAGTCATTGCTTATAGGTTGGGTAAATTAGTATATGTACCACCCCCATAATTGAAATATTTGTATCTATTCGATTCAAATTGTAATCAATCAATAACTCTTCCCCTATAGCTATTGATTTTATTGCACATACAAATACATGGTTTCCTTCACTCCCCTCAAATATGCAATTGGGTTGCTTATTTGTGGTTCAGGTCGTGTACTGTTTATAAACACGGCAAAATTCCCCGCTTCTTTTGGCCTTCCGTCAATATAGATAATTTCTCCTTTATTTTGATCATTGTCTTTTAGTTGTATATAATTTGCATCCAAGCCATATCTTCACATACTTTTTGTATATTGGACTATTTGTATCCTATATTTGTAGATATAACAGGGTACAACATACTCCATCAATTCAATTAATCCGTCATAACATAACTTTATTCCATACATTGAAAATAGCCCCAAACCATGTAATGACGATGGAGCAATCTGGTATATCCTTTCGATTACAAAAAAATCATCCTTTATTTTAGGAAGATCCTTGGGTACCCATCATTTCACTATATTTGTGTACCTCAAGGGAACCTCGATATTGTCTATGCTCTCATGATCATAATAACATGATCCCCCTTTCGCAAGAAGACATTCCATACGTCGATGGAATTTTATTTTGATCTTCTCACCTCTAGTTGATCTCCACCTATTAGACCTACTAGATGTCTCACTTTCCTCTATTCTACCTAAACTTTCATCACTCAATGAAGATAGATATGACAAATTCATGTTTTCTTGTATGTCCTATAACACCATCAATGAAATAAACAATCAGCCAGTCAAGATGTAACACTGATTAGTACAATGGTTCTACTTCATTACTAGTATTCTGTTGGTATCATAGTAATCTCATAATGATTACCATAGTGTTACTCTTTCACACTTGTATTATGCTCTATTACTATTGGTATACTATCTAGGCATTATAGGGGCATTTTTGGAGTCATGAAATGACACATGCCAACAAGTGGCGATAATAGGACATGATGTTGGTTGGAAGACCCTAGAAATGATTCCATTAGACACAGACTCAATCCTAAGGCCAACTAAAGAGAACAACCAACACATGCTAATTAATCTAGGAGTCAAGCATGCAAAAAAACCAACTTTGTACTACGACTATGCCATATTTATTTGAAATGCTTCATGTAACATATTTCATTGACTTACTATGACCTTGGTCTCTCTTGGATGTAATTTCATTGACAATGCCAATGCTCTTTTCTCCTTTAGTTTACCAACCTACTTTAGTGGATTCCTTTTCTAGACTTAACCCAAAGGCCACGTTTCCTAATTCATGGAAAATAACACATGGCATAAAGGTAGAAAAGGACACATGGTATAAGGATTCAAGACACTTGGTAGAAAGAATCCTTTTTCAAGAGTGTGTTTTTCCTATTTCAAGATCATGATAAGTGGCACAAAAAACCATTCAAACCCTTGTATTATATATTTTATTATTTAAGTAGAGCACCCAACCTCTAATTAGAATTTATGAATGATTACTTTATTGCTCTCTCTTGGAGGAAGAAGTGGATCTAGAAAGCATTGAATATTATTTTATCGTAAATAATTTGAGGAGAGGATCTATAAAAGGATAATCTCTCTCATTTTCTAATGACGATTATATTGACAAGGATATCCCCTCCAAATATTAGTAGATGATTTAACAAAGGATGAAGTCAAGGGATAAGAATATGTGAGGTTTCCATCCTCCTCCTCTTTTGTCTTGGATGATTAGGATTTTATGATAAAGTAGACACTATTATTTGATGCTGGAAATAATCTCTAGAGGGAGGTTATGCACAATGAGAAGAGTTTATGGTAGAGGCTCTCAACCCCCCCTAGTCCTTGATGCAACTTTGAGTATTGAGGGAAATTTCTATTGTAATTTAAGATTGGGTGTTTGCACATGTAAATGGATCATTTAATCTTATGGGATTGTGATTAAATACGTGATGTGTTGTTCGATTGTCCATTATTTAGAAGGTTGTCATACTTTGTCCTCTTTTCTTATCTGAATCAATTCCTTGATATGAATTAGGACAAGCATGTCCCAAAGTTCCATGGACATAATGAATCAATTGCACTACATGTTACATCTTTCGTTGAATTCATTTCAAAATTCAACGTTTTCCATGAGTATGTTAGGATGAAAATGTTTGTGTTCCTTGGAAAATAATGCACTATATTGATTTTATAATTGTAGTCCAAGGGCGATATTTTCACTTGTAGGTTTGATCAAGGCATTTCACAAGCACTAGGATGTTAGCTATGAAGAGGAAAATTTCGAAAATCTAGTGGGTGAACCATTTGTGATTTTAGATCCGGATGAAGAGAGGAGTGATGAAGTCATTGAAGACCTTGTTGCAAAATATCATAATTCCTTTGAAGGCTATGCATTCTACAGAAGAAGCACATCATGATGATGATGTACACTTGCATGAGGAAAAGGGTTTGATAAGTTATTTATCTCTTCAAATTTCTAAATTTAATGATGAGACCCTTAAAGATTTGAAGAGGATAGATGTGGTAGAGAAACCCTTGGAAAGTGAAGAATTTATAGGTGTTGTCATCCCCTCATGTGATGAAGGGCATGAAAAATATTAAGATGAGGATATGACCACTCTCTTTTCAATTTGAAGGCATAGATTGTAATATCCCTAGGCCGAACCCAATTGTAAATATAAATACAAATGTACTTAAGCTGGTGAGCTGTTTGATATAATTTTGTATGCACATTTCATGGCATAGTGCGCACATGTACTGTGCAGTGAAATGACGAAGTGTGCACCTTCCTGGATACCGCGCGCAACAACTTGAGTGTGTGCGATTGTGAGGCCAGCGAGCCTTTGTGTATATGCTATGTTTTATAGGTTGGTGATCCAGTTATTATAAGCTAGGATTCTTATGTTTTGATTAGGCCGGAGAGACTAGATGTTAAAGGCCAGTGCGCTTGCTTTTGTACATTTCTCATAATTAATATAAATACATCGTTGTGGGAAGACCGACCACGAAAAAAGAGATGTGGGACTAAAATCCACTATTTAGGGAAGGGAGGGGCTAAGTTAAGGAAAGGGGCTAATATAGGAAGATTAAGCCAAAAAGGAATATTATATTAATATTTCTTAAATATAAAGTATGGATAATTATTTTATCCTGAGTTCTAAAGTTGGGCACAAGTGGGCCAAAGTAGCTCCCAACATGACAAGTGTCAAGTTGGGGACATGCATACATATTGTTGGGACTTAGTTCATTTCCTATAATCTTTTCCAGGACACTCTTCCATCATTTTCAACCATCATTCAACCATGACTCCAGGACCATTTTTTCAATCACACAATTAGTTATCTTTCAGACATTCATTTCACTGTACTGGAATGGTATCCATAGACATATCTGTTGGTGTAGTTGTTATCTTGGGAGCTGGACTAAAGAAGCAGGTTGTCAGGCTTGTGGGATACTGAAGAGGCGGGTTGTTAGGCCCGTGAGCAATTTATCCTTGGATGAGAGAATTGATGGGGAATTGATTTCCTGAAGGTGTTAAAGTACAACTGGAGGGCTTTGAGACTTCTTGTCCGACCTGTTGCTAAAGCCCTGGAAGGGAAGTGGGGAAACCAAGGGACTGTTGAGAAGAGAAGGGGCACACTTCTTGGGGTGGGACAAGAATGTGGGAATGAGGGACTGTAGGCTATCAGTTGAGTGAGCACCTGAAACAAAGTCTTTCCTGTTGTCTATGATCCTTTAGCCTGGTTAGGAATCCCTTTAACTAGGTGGATTTTAGTCCCAACTCGGGGGTGACTCATTGTTGAGAGTGATGAAAAATATGGTCTAAGGATAAGAGGTTTGTGGAAGGTCTGCATGCAGTTGATAACATTCTTACCAAGACAAGTGCCAATTGTGTGATAAATTTACATGATGCATTGTTATTTACCTGTTTATTTTTATGGGTATTTCCTGTATATGTTGCATGTCTATGTTTACTATCATTTTAGTATGAATCCATGAATTTACGAAATATATTTTTATTTTTACATTTTATGTGTAAAGCTTTTGCAAGTGTTTTGTGTGCATATGTTTTAATTGCATGTAGTGAGAAAGAAATTTATGTGGCATAACGCAGTTGGTTACTGGGTATGTTACAATATGTTCCGCAGAGAGAGAACAATATGAATTCTCTGATGTAGTGTGGTCCAACATGGATGGTCGGGGACGTTACATAGATGAAATGTGGATCATTGGTTTCTCCATGGAGATCCCATCTATGACACAAATAGTGAGAGCATGATGGAGGAAAAGATGAGTTGGCATACTCCACTTCCAATCAACATTGAGGGTCACTTCATGAGAAATAAAGAATACATCTCAATGGAGGTACATTAATATTTTTCCATGGTTGACGAACAATTGTATTTTATCCTCACCAAGGCAGATTTTATGTAGCATAAATGGGTATTTCATGGTAATAATGACGCATAAATTTTCCCATGATTGATGTGTCTAGCTCTTTCCCTACCTATTATGAAAAATCAGTGAAAGATTATTTTTGAGACTGCAATATGTTTGGGACAATGGAATTTCCAATTTTGGGTTTGTTTTAGAGATTTTCGACCTCTGAAGAAAGGGAAGCAAGCCCTAGGTCTTGGGATTATGTACTTTTTCAAGTTTGATTTTTATTCTCATACTTCATTTGCATTTTTTTATTGAGGGTAACAAAGAGGAGAAACAATGTTGTTTCATATTTTGGAGTCATCTAAATATCTATTGATTGAAGAGTGATGAATGATATTTCATGGTTTGGTGGTGTTTACACCAGCCTTATCCTGTTGGAAGATTGGTTGTTGTCATTGATGTCAACCCTAGTCATGGGTCTTGGACCACAATATTGATGAAGGTATTTGGACATGAAGGAAAATGAACATGTAGATACAACACCCATGGATGGATAGTATACATCATGTTGTTTCCGGTGGTATGTGGCATGTCACGTGGATCCTCA
>JZKD02S0111264.1:3149218-3173761 GCA_000966675.3 Picea glauca
CATTGGATATAGTTGAATGGTTTAAGTATAAGTTGAAAAAGGTTTTAAATTGTACTTGATACTGATTCACCCCCCTCTCAGTATCAACATATCCAACAATGGAAAAAGTGAACGTGTAACAATACACACTAACCTTGGAATGATCTTGGTGTTCTTGTCCATTTTCAATAGCTCACTTCCATTTCCTACCAAGGAGTGATAGAGATTCCAACTTATGACTTTTGATGTTTGATGTATCCTTGTTTTGGTTTATAACCAAAGACAAGGGTGCATTTGGAGAAGAAATCATTCTAGACTAATGAATATTAAAGAAACAACAATTGATAAATGAAATGCACTGCCTATTCTCATCTTGTAGAAAAAAATTTGATTTCTTAGAGAAGGAAATATCACTTGACATATTTGTTTTGAAAGCATACATGTAGAGGAGAGATCTCTAGAACTTATGACCAACAATAATATCAAATTTCTCTGTAACAAAAGGGAATGTTGGTTTAGACCTATTTGATGCACTCAATGGTACAAAGGAGGGCACAATCATATCAACAAATAAATATGTAATATAAAGAATCCTCTTGGACCAAATCTAGAATTCAAGCACATTTATGGCAAACCATTGGGAATGAGGTTCCATAAGAAAACTAGTGAGATTTACATTACATATGCTTGTTTTGGATTGCTTCTTGTAGGTTCTAAAGGACAGCATGCAAAAAACCATTGCCAATGAAGTCGATGGAGTGCCATTTCGATTGATAAATGATATTGATTTTAGGAGGAGCGATATACTTCACTTATTCTATTATTGATCTTCAGTGAAGGCACTTTTTGTTGTCTATCTTCAGTGGATATGATACTGTCAAGTTGATGAAATATTATCCAAAGAGTGGGAAAATAATTATGTTCCTGAGGAACCTCAAGTTTGCAAATGGATTTTCTATGAGCAAAGATTTCTCATTTTTTTCTTATTTCATAAACAACCAATCATAGAATTTTGGAGGTTTTGGAATACCAACAGGGAAACACTATCAATCTAATTAGTGAGGTGGAAAAAATACATGAACAAATATGCAATAACCTTTTAGTGGAAATATAACAAGCAGTAAGTGCAATCCATACTAGACTCCACTACTTACCAAACATAGCCAATATGGAGGTTGCAACATTTAGGAGTATTTTAAATTGGACTAAGAGCATTTATGGGATTTCAATAAGGATTTCCTAGAGGTTACACTCCACAACAATTACACTCCATCTTGGGCACTGCCTACAACATTCATATCAACAACATGGCAATGCGTTCACACAATTAAGACAACACTCCATCTTTGGCCACACTATTTATACTTTGTTGTGTAATTATGGAAGTAGGAAGATCCTTACATGGTATATGAAGAAGTAAAAATGATATGTTTGAGGAGAATTGCAAGAAGAAAGAGGACATATGGCATAGGAAAACCATTGACAAGATCAACACTCTCAAGCAACAGAAGAAAAGTGGTAGCACAAACCTTGTCTAATGCTATTTTGAGCATATTTTTACCTTTAATGAAGTTTAATATTATTTCTTGGAGTGTTTTCTGAATTTGTAACAAGGGTGCTCAACCCCTAATAAACATGCCTAGGATGCATTTCCTCCAAATTTTTCCTTCAACACCATTATCTGTTGCTTCCATGCATTAAATAATCCTTGCTTGAATACTCAACCAACCTCTCCTCCATCGACACAGAACATAATCTCACACCATGGAATGATGAGAGACTCTCGTGGGCACCTATACACACTGTCACATGTGGGAAGATCCATGGAACATGTTCAAAGAAGAAGGAAAATAAGATCTATTGATTGTAATCTCCCCATCCCCCTTCCTCATGTGTTTCCCTATTAAATGAAATAGTAGGACACTAAGAAATCCTCCTCCCCACTCAAATAAACTCTCTTCCAAAAACCTCTCCACTAGTCATAGTTTCCAACATAAGGTATTGTTCCATACAAATGAAACAAATTCTCACAATACCATATGTGTTATACCTCAAGTTCCCACATACCCTATTTGGTTATTCGAAATCACGCCTCTCTTTTTTTGGGTTCCCTCTCGACAATGGCATTGGAAATGATGAAACATTAATGCTCTATGTAATTTATAGAAGGTTAGAAAAAATGTTAGTCATTAAGCACACACAAATGTTTTCTCATTAATACTATAACTCTTTGAAAGAAAAGATAAATCAAAAGGCTAAATTACTCTGAAATTACAATTATAATTATCTATTATTTAATCCATATTTCTAAATAGTCTATGAAATTGGATACGCATAAGCATTGTTCTATCAAGCAGTAACACTAATTAGTAAAATGGTTCTACTTCATTACTAGTATCATGTTGGTATCACAGTAAGATCATAATGATTACCATAGTGTTACTCTTTCACACTTGTATTATCTAGCACATGCTAATTAATCTAGTAGTCAAGCATGCAAACAAACCTTCTAACAAAGAAGCGCTAGTTGGTGATGGAATATAACATCACAGGATCAATGTGTGAAGGGGATGAGTTTCGATGGGTGGAAAAGTTACATTGACAACCTGCTTAAAGAACTAACACCCTAGTGCAAGTTACCTCACCGAGCAATGGGAAACCCTCCAAGGAGTCTGAGTGAGTCTAGCCAACGTCGGTCCTAGGTACAATACCACCTTCCCTGTGCTGTCATATTGGGTAGGAATTCTAAAATATTATGGTCTCTATGGTACCACCTACTATACCAAAGCAAAGGGGAGACAGTCAACATTCAACACCAAGACCAACAAAGCAGGGTTGATTACTTTGTCGACCCCAATGAGACCTCATGCTTGACCCTCATGTTAGAAGGGCTTCCCAAATTTAGTGTTATAGGAACTGTATTTCACTCCCTAACTCAAAGATCTATGTTTTTTTTGCATCTTTGGAAAGTTATTCTCACAATACTAATCCAAATCTCTACACCTAAGCTAAGATGGGTTTGAAGATCCCTAGAAAAGTTTCTAGATAAATTTAAGTTAGTGCTTGATTTTAGGTTGTTGTTACTCAAAGGAGTGGTCGTGAAACTAATGGTGTTTCGACTCAACTTGACTCTTTAAACCACACAAGAGGAAAATTAAATGCAATAATTTCAACTTCGATGAAAACTATCTATGGGAAGGAGCAAGAGGTTTTCCTGGATCCCTGTAAGAGTCTTTGGAAGCATATGGTAATTAATATTTCAATATAGCCCACTTAATGAAATCATTCCCAAAAATAAATTTCCCTGGCTCACATTAATGGTTTCATGGATGAGCTACATGGTGCCAAGTTTTTTTTAAGATTAAACTCCATTATCTCATATTGAAGCACTTACTAATGCAATGTGATAAAGTGGAATAATGTGACACTTGCCAATGTAATAAAGTTCTATCAAGAAGAATTGCAGGGTGATGTCTCTAAAGGACAGTTTCATGGCAACAATAATGAGGACAAAAGGCCATGTGGAAGGGAACTCTAAATGTAAACCTTCTAGTTATGAGAAGAAATTATAAGAATTTAGTATATTTGTTATAGGTTAGAATACATGTTCTAGTAGATATGTTAATGATTCCTAATTTCATATTTGTATTTGACTCAAGGTACTAGTTGCAAAGTATCAAATTTTAATTTCAAGTTGATAAACCAAATATGAAATGAATCCTAAAACCATCAAGTGTTGGAATTTGTCATTTAAGTGTAGTGTCATGTAGCTATATTTTAAAACATAGAGAGAGTAGTCTCTATAGAAGTAGTGCAATATGATATTGGATTCTCTTCTAAGATGATGTTGATCTTTTTAACCTTCGAGAAATGGTGGTGTGAATAGAAATAGAATATGTAGAGGAGAAAATCAAGGACAATAATCGATGATAATTTAGTACCCATCACTTATGCCAAATTTTTATTATGTGAAACAATGGAACAAATACATAGTCTAGGAGAAGGTAAAGTACAAAAGGAATGAACTGAAAAAATGAAAAGAAAACAAGAAAATTTGCAAAATGGGATTCCATGTTGAGGGATGGGATGTGCAGGTTCATGTCTCACAACAGATGACCTACTATTCAATCAAAGGGATAAATTTATGAAATGTATGTGGAGGTTCATCCCTCAAATGACCAATTGAGCAATAAAGGTGCATTTTTTTTCTAGTGAGAGGTATACCCCTTGGTTTATAAGGTAGAATCTACTCACCTATCAAACCAACAATCTAAATGTCCTAATTTTCCCATTGGTTTGAATTTTATGAGGCTTGGTTGGATGGGTTAAATTCAACAATAATAATTTTCTTGAATATTTATAATTTGGTTGTGTTATAGGTGAGTCCTTATAGGAGACACCTTTCCTCGACACGTTATAGCATCTCCACATCCCAAAAAATTAGTGGAACATTGCAATTATATATGCTCTGAATAAGATGGTCTCTATCCCTATGGCCATTGATGGTCTCTCTTGAGATGGTCCCCACAATCTAAGGAATACCAAGAAAAAATGTGTTGCATTTGTGAAGATAATACCCACAATACATTTTAATGTTAGGACAATGGAAGAAACAAGACAAAATATTAGACAATATATCACATTCAAACAATAGACAAGAATTAGGTTGCGTAGGGTGAAGAGGGGTTGGTGACTATATAAGAATAGGTGGCTATGGTGAAAGAAGAAGAGGTCTAGGTGGTTGACATGGAGGATATGACAAATATTAAGAATATTTTGTTTTACCTACTATAAATAAAACCACCTTAGTCCCAATTTCTCCTTGAAAGTTAAATTTGATTTAAAATTTTGTAACAATTTTGGGGTAGGAGATCATTCCTTAAAATATTGTTTGATAATACTAAAGAAGATAAGGAATAAAATAAATGTAAATATTTTACAAAGAATACCTAAACATGAAAAATTGAATTCCAAGAATTTAAATTGATCACTAGATTGGGAGCAAGAAAATGGAAGGATGCAATTTTGTGAAGAACCCCTAAAATAAAACCTGGAAGGAAAGAAAACAATATGTACTCATATTTGACAAGACAAAAATAATATGTTAATGAATCCATATAATTTTTTAGAAAATTGGATAAAGAAGAATATTTTCAATGGTCTAGATGAATTTTTGGATCCATCAAGTGGGGAAGAATACATAGCAAGGATGATAGAATTGATGACTATATTGGATAATTTCAAGTATGGAAGTAAAGTCATTAATAATTTGTGTAAATTGAATAAAAAAGAGATGCCTATAGATGATTATGATCCTTAAATTGACCTGTAAATTTCATGTTTTTTAATCCAACATGTTGTGGTTGACATAAGATCCTAGGTAAACATTCTTCCAAAGGAGACTTATATTAATATGGGGGGGTCTAATCTAGTTAGGTCAAGATTTTTTTTAAAAATGGTGGATCAAAGATTTGTAGAGCACATTGGACTATTAAAATGAATAGAAACAAGTATGGGATTATAAACCTTATTCATATTTGAGGTTATTTACCTCCTCAAATGGGGCACAACATATGTAGGGTTAGTTAGAAGACCACAAGGGAGGAATATGAAAGAAACAATATCACCAGAAAAAGATAGAATAAAGTTGAAAGGAAATGGAGTAAGTATCATGATATCTCTAGAGTCGAAGGAAGTCAAAGATTTGTGGATGAAGAAGTATACATTAGAAAATTATACCAAGTTATACAAGAAAGAAATGAGGATGGAAAACCTAATGATAGAGGAGAACTACATTTATGAACACTCTTATTTGCGAGATAAAATTTAGATATTGAAATTTATGAATGGAAGATGGAGAATTATGAGAATAGAGAAAAGGATTGTTGGACCATTGAGGCTATACTCGGGGATACACTTCAAAGTTTTCTTCTCAAAAAAATCCATACCAATTGTATTTGAAAGAAATATTACACAATATCCCAACCTAATCCCCATAGACTCAAAGTCAACTAATTCCCCAAGCATTAAGATTTAAATAAATCAAATCACCTTCCATACATGTTGTTGAAGTGTCTAAAATTGTTGGAGAAAAAGGTCAACTACAAAACTTGGTACAATATTCTATAGATATGGACCACAACAATATTTGGAGGAAGAAAGTTTACATCAACCACTCAAATAACAAAATTCAAGCATGGATTCAACCCTAAGAGACATATTGATGATTGCCATTTGTAGATGTTGTAGGGTGTCCACCTTTTTCATTTCTCCTTCAACACATGATCAAATAATATTCTTCCATGAACAATTCTTTCATGTCATAACATTTTAGTTGTCTTTTATAAAAGAAAGATTCTCTCGTGCTACTAGCACCCACTAGGAAGAATTCCACACCAATATTATTTTCAACCTAAGACTGTTCTCATAATAACAACGGTGCCATTGTTAAAACTAGGGTTTTAACTACATTTCACAAAGGATTACCGATTTCAGAGAGACATTTTTGGTAGCAAGAGGAGAGAGATTACCGAGTTCCACGACATCTCCATAGGTTTTTTTGGATAGGGCTCCTCTGCCTTTGTTGATGTCCAATCGAAATCTTGGACCCTTGAATATATCCACTCCTCTACCTCTATCAAATGGGGTTTTTCTTCTCTGCCTCTATTGGATAGAGTTTTTCTCTCTGAACCTGCTGAATTAGGGTGATCTCATTAAAGAGAGGTCACCTGGCATGTACTCCATGAACACATTGTGCATCCCTATAGTGTTTTTGACATGGTAAGAGCTCCATAGGCAACGAACACGATGTATGGCTAGGAATCAAGTTTGGTTTTTCTCCTCGGGCGAGGTTTTTGTCAGCTAGTAGATGGGCACCCAATTTTCTTTGTAATGAATGGGTGCATGAAGATTAGATTGGAATTTGTGTTTTTGTTTTTGTTTTTTTTTATTGTTTTATTATTTTTTGTTTTTAATTTAGTTAATATATATTATATATATAATGTTTTATTATTGTTTTTTTTAATATATATATATATATATATATATATATATATATATATATATATATATATATATATATATATATAATTAATATTAAACCTTTATAGCCAACATACCCATATAAGTATGTATGTTATGGTTCCTCATAGATTGGTGACTTGAGTCCTCATAGACTTATAGAGTGGGTGGTTTATGATGCCAAATTCTTTGGCCCTTGATAGAATTTCATTTTCCATTATGTGAGTGGTGTGCATCCTCAATTTATAGACACATTGAAGCCATGGATTCCCAATGATTGTCAAGCATTGCAAGATATAACCATGCAAGAACAATTTCATGTGTATTATCGTAATCAATTCATGTTTTTAAACCACCTTTTGCTCAAATGCACATTCATGGTCAATTGGAAATTTTCCTTTGTTTTGGATGAGTATATCCCCAATTGTTCTACATATTTACCACACCAATGTTTAAATCTCTCTATTGGCATGCTTTTGTTCATGTGCACTTTTTCTCACAAAAAGGCATGGGGCTAGGTGCAAGCACTACTAAATTTGTACCCAAAATATAACACATTAAAATGGACACCATATTGAACTCACGAACCATATATTTCCTATTTAGGGCATGTGTGATGGCCTAAGGGACCACACATGTCCATGATATTTTAGAGACAAATTTTATGACCTTAGACCCTATCTTTTGGCTTTCAACTATTACATGGGCACCAAGATCCATCCCCAATGCACCAATCCTCAATATGGTGACCATATCTCACTTATAAGCTAAATATCCCCTACACAGGCCAATGACTAGGCCCAAAGAAACATCCTTGATGTTACAAATCTCAAAATGGTCACCATATCCCACTTACAAGACAAAAATTTCCCATATAGGGCTTGCATGTTGGCTTATGGTCCAATGCATGGCTCATGAACCCTAATGTCATGGACCATGGATCTTATAGATTGTTTGGTGCTCTAGGGATGGTTCTCGTGGCCTAATACATAATCAAGGGATAAAATTAATGGAGGGTGACCTTATGTTATATCATTTATATTTGGTGCTCATCCATCATGTGTGAGGGATTGACACACCACATAGGAAACATACAAAGAATATTTTTCTTATGAACAAGATGGTACTATCCATTTTGAGGTTTGGCATAGAGATTGTTCTTATAGAATACACTCCATTGCACCATATAATCCCTACATAAGTAATCATTGTTCTAACCCAACTATATTTGAACCCAAAATCTGAAGGCATCCTCTGATGCGACCCAAAAAATTGGTCTTGTCGTCAGATTTTACCTTTAAAAATTGTAATTTTCTTGTTTTTTTTTCAAATTGTCCCTGACGGTTGTCATGCACTAAGATATAAGAGATAAGGATATTGGAATCTACCAAGATCCTACCAAAGAAACATTCCTTGCAGAGATAAGAGTCTTGAAAGCTATCAAGATCCTACCAATCAAATGATGCTTGGGACATAAGGGCTTGTCAAAGTTCATTTTCTAGCTAAGTCAGTTCATAATTTTCATGTGACATAACACTATCATTCAATAGTCAAATTGTTACATTTAATTGTCATGCATCATGTGTGAGGGCTTGCGCCACCACAAAGGAAACATACAAATAATATTTTTCTTATGAACAAGATATGGTACTATCCATTTTGAGGTTTGGCATAGAGATTGTTCTTATAGACTACACTACATTACACCATATAAGCCATACATAATCCCTACACTCCTTGCAAACAATGTAACATCATTCAAAGACACATGCACAACCTATAAGCCCCATTCACATGTCACTATTTCCCATGTCTAGTCATAATACAATGTATTTTAGATATTTCTTTTTAAAATTTGTTCGAGACACATGTCCTAACATCTAGTATTGCAAGGGCATGCAATAACATAAAAAAATAAGAACTTGATAAATTGCACAAGCTTCATTAGTTATGTCGTGTCTTTGTTTTTTGCTTTCATCTAAGTACTTTTTTTCTCCATAAAGAATATTAGTACAAAATCATTATTTAAATACAAAATTCCATCAAGCATCTTCTTCTTTCCACCAAACTCATGGGCCAAAGTCCCATGTTTTCAAACAGTTTCGACGAAGATGCTATAACAATGAAGAACATCATGTTCATTGAAACTTTGTTGCTACAATACTATGAAAACAATGATGACATTTACGATGATGACATTTATTGATCATTCCAAGTATATTTCTCATTAATGAGGCCAAAAGCATATCAAATCATGCATATTTAGACCTTATTGCAGCACTAATTTCATTAAGGTAGATTATTTTAACTATGTATTTCTCCATAAAAAAGAGAGAGAGTTAACCTATGGTAGTCAATTTCTTTTAAAAGAGATTAATAATAGTTTATACTTGCATTTTTAATGACCCAATTCTTCGGTGACGGGGATTCATAACCATATAGCGCTTTAAATTGGGTAATTTTGGAGGTAGAGTAATAAATACTATCATACAAATATTTCATTAGATGCAACCACCTCATCCATTTCCTTTGTTAATCCCATGTGTACATTTGAAGATAATGTTGAGCACTCAACACACCCTAAAAACCTTACGAAATTTTATCTCTTTTTGGGTACCACTTGTTTTCTTTACTATCTAAATCGATTTCACTTTAGGGAATGGTTTATATTTGTTTTGTTTTCATGACTCTGATCATCAAGTCAGGTTTGTTTGAACTTGCGAAGCCTCATGCCTAAAATAACTTGACACCCGAATTAAGAATCAACAACTAACATTGCACCTAACGTGCTTATGTTCGGCGTCGAAAAAAATAAAGCAGGTAAAGGGACCACACAATTACAATAGTCATTGAGCATCGATCCCCATCGGCATCAGTAGAAGGTGGAGTTCGTTTGTGTAAGTTATTCTCACGAATCTTTCAAGAGATAGTCGATCCCCTTTGACATCGACAAAAAATAGGAAGGATAGACATTGACAAAATCCATAAACAAATCACAGATAGCCGATGATCGATATGCTTCATCGGGGTCGGGGAAATATAGAAAGGTTAAGACAATTTTTTTGTCTCTGACAAGCATATAACCGATCACTGATCACCGATACACTTTCGACATCGAGACTTTTTCGAGAGAATCGATCGGGGAGCACTCGGGTAGGTTTATCGTCGATTGCCAATCCATGATACTTTTCGGCGTCAAAAAAATAGGATAAGGTTTTAGAACGAATAGCTTAAAGAAATTACCGATTCCAATTAACACGAATAAATCAAGATGTCGGTCTCAAGTGCCATGTGTATTTATCGTAAGGGTGTCATATGACCTAGTTTCATCTCAAGTCATCTTAAGGTTTCCTGCGTCCTAGTCAAACCTCTAGGTTAGCTTCACCACATCATCTTTGTACGAAGGATCGATCGACATCAGTGATTTTTCAATAATTTATCAACCAAAAGTGCTCAAAGTAGAATCCCGATCCCCGACTCACCAACTGGACTAGACAAACGATGGGATGTTTTCGGCATAATATGCGATCGGATTTGGACATTTAACTGAACAATTAATGCTTCATCCCACATTTTTTTCTACCTATGCATCGATTGAATAACAACAATTTGAAATTGTCGATAGGACACATTAGAACCCGCGCCCGTGCCTTCAACCCGTGATGAATTTAATTTTTAAATATCTTTGAAGATATAGAGGCATATTTAACGAAATTACTCATAACCTAAATTGAATGACTGATGTGACAAGGTAAGTTCATCCCTATTTAAATCTCTAGAATAGTTTTGAAAAAAATCATTCTGCACACAAGTTTGAATTCCAGAGCATCCAAAGGAGGAAAGCAAGCATATCGAGACTGTGCTAATCCTCAGATGATCAAAACTAAGGTAAACAAGTTGTAGAGGTATGTGTTCAAGTTTGTCAAATTCAACGGTCATAATATATATGCATCTAATTTTCTTACACAGTCTCTAAACTATGTTCTAACTGTAGGTAAACTTTCACTGAGAAATCCAACCACCATACGTTTGTCGAGAGCACCCAAGATAAAGGAAGTTGAGATAGGTGAATGATCTTCTCCTGGTGCAGTGAGGCAGCTGGAATACACTCCCAGGGAAGAACCAATCATTAAAAAATCAACTAAGAAAGACTTTGTCCAACCTCTAGTCTTCGGTGATACAGAAGCAAGCACTAGATCCAAATTAATTCTCCCACAGTAGGGGAACCTTTTTAATAGAATCATTTGGGAATAATACCCGAAGTGTATCTTGAAAAATGACCCATAAGTAAGGGCGCTTGATGACCAGGTGTTCCCGAATATCCGACAATCATATTTACACATGGTAGCCAACAAAACCTTGGTTTTCCGTTGCATAGAGGTTCTGAAATGGCTAATCGACCATACAGACACACATAAATGATTAATCAACGATTCAAATGGAAGATGTGTCATATTTTTCCTTCCGATAGAGGTCCAGAAGTACTACAAACTCAGAGACCCAGAGGAGCGTCTAAAAACAGACTTCGTGGTGAAGTTCTATGAATTCCATGACACTAGTTGGTTGATGGCCTCATGGTGGAAGGAGGAAAATAATTTTAGCAACCAGAGAAATGGTTGGTATGGGACAATTAACTTGAGGGAGCCATACATATATTTGATGGCTCATCTTCTGACTACATGGAGAGAAGGACTGCTCCAATTTTTTGGAAGCATGGATTCCCTTGGTAGAAATAGTGGTGATTTTAAGAAGAAGCTTCAACTGGGGAGTGATAATTTCTAAACAATTGAGAATCTATGTACAATAGGCTCAGACATTGAAAGAAGGGGAAGCACCCACTTTCCACATGGCCTCGTACTTGCTCGATGTTATCTTCATAAGAAATGTCTTCGCCAACATGAATCTAAGATGGCATGTTGAAGAACTCCCTATTCACGTTTATTTTAGCATACTCTGGGAGAACATGTATAAAACATCTTATGCACTCTTCTGTGATGAATTCATCACTTGCATTCATTTTATTATTTTTAAGAAGGAATTCCCAAGATTATCCGCAACATACAAGAAAATGGTAGCAAGGTAGTCTATTGGTATTTAGATGAACAATTAGCCTATATCAGGGTGTTCGGGGCCACCAGAGAACCACATATCCTACTTGCTCATGTCTGAAACTGGCTCGTTGCGGGAGAAATTTTCTATCATACTATCCTGCAGGGCTACAATGCCACATTAGTCAAGGACAAGAAGCAGGCCTTCATACCCTACGGTTTCCATGTGGGGTTTTATCTGGTAAAGGACAATGCTCAAGACAAACAGGAAGGTTTGAGCCAACTTGAATTCAGATTCCTAACATGAAGATTATGTAAGAACGACCCTAAAGGCCTGGTCCTCCAACATGCTTCACATGTATCATCCTATTGGCCATATGCTCATGATAAGTTTGAGGATGAAATTTTCACAGAGTGCACCCAGGACTGCGACGAGGTAGTACAGATAATGGCCAACCTAAATATGATCAGATTCAAGGCCATGAGCATGGATGAACATGTGGAGACAATAGATCAATCAGCTCAAGAGGCCCTCAGAGTCAAGGAAGAAATTAGAGAGACAAAAACCACAAAGGCACAGAGAAGGGGATTACTCTTTATACAAGGGGAACAAAGAATCATTGATCAATTTTAAAATGACCCTGATATGATAGAAATGACAAGGATTCCAGATGATGATCCAATCAAAATCCGAGGAGAACTAAGTGGCCTAGAGCCGATGCAACTTGAAGAAATCACCGGGTTAGAAAATCTTGAAGTTCCACCACCACAGATCAGATCACCAGGGGAAATTTCAGCCCAGTTCAATATAGCGAGGACATCAGGAAGAACAAGTGTACCAAATCCCTTGTTCGACTTGATCACCATCTATGATGATGAGGAGAGTTCAGAGGTGTCCCTAGTGTCTCCAGTGTAGATTACAGAGGAGAAAGAACCCGAGGGAGAATCTACCTCGGGTCCCGATGCTCCAGTTCAGATCCTTTCGCAGAGAAAGATTGAGTTCAAAAGCACCTTAGACACTGAGCTACTCGATGTACCAGGAACCCCAATGGATAGCTCGAGGGATGAACTAGGATTGGGCGAACAGAAAGAAGAAATTACACAACAGGAAATTGACATTTCAACAACCAATTACCAAGTAAGTATCGAACCTGCCCCTGGTTTCTCATTTTTGGTCGATACCTTACCACTCGATGAGAAACAACCAGAAGTCGAGCCATGAGACATATAGAAGAGGTTCATGAACCCAACCTAGAAAAAATATACATAATCAGGAGCCTGGGAAATACTCTAAATTGGGGGGGGAAAAAAATCCCCGAACCTGTTGATGAGGTCACCGATATAAAAGCGATCGCCTATGACTAAAAGAGAAAATCCATCATGAAGAGAACCACTAAGAAGAGGAGGCTTACATTGTATATTTTGATTCTCATCACCACAGAGGAAAAAATGATCAACACAGAGCACGCCAAGATGTCCAAAGTTATCGACACAGGGATGGCTATCAAAGATGCCACACTGGATAGAGAAAGAAGAGACAAAAAGGAGTTGGTCAATGTGCTAAAGGAGTTGGAGAATCTGCGCCATTTGGTGAAATACTACCAGGACTCCACACAATCCATGGTGTTTTTGAGAAGTGAGCTCCAAGATGCCTATGAAAAATTCACGAATGAATGACACCTTTTCACTACAGGGATAGCCGACTTCTAAGAATACACCCTTATGGAACTAGCGACCTGCTAGGATGTGGAAATATGGTACAAGAAGTCTCACCAAGGAGTGGAAATAATTGATTACATCAGCATGGTTCAAAAGGGCCAAGATGCTGAAGAGAATGACATTTAGGTGATGAGGGATAACAACACATATCGGATCAGGAAAGAAGATGAATACTGGATGAAAATGTCCCAGGAATCTCAACAAGAGATTCAGGAAAAATGGGTCGATTATGAAAGGAGTTGGGTAAAGATTAATTGGGAGATGAAAGACATTGGCCTCTCAGAATGTGGCTCACCCAAGGACTTTATTGACTTGTGTGACATAGTCAAGAAACATGTAGAACAAGACATAACATGGAGTGCAGAGATAGAAAATGTGGCGAGCATGGTGCTAGGTCAAGTACAATAGTTCATGGAGCACCCGATCAAGGCTCAAGAAATATTGAAACAATTAAGTGTCAAAATAGTCAAGTATCAAGCACAGGAAGTAGAAGTAAAAGAAATCCTTTCAGCCCAGATGGACCGACACAGATTCCCATATGCCAACACATGCGAGAAAATTTTCATCAAATGGTAAGAGTAAGAGAGGATTCATCCACTTCAGTGAAACTATTTGATGATTCTTAGAGGACAAAGAGACAGAAGCGCCATGTGGCAATGTTTTGTTTTACTTAGCTTGCACTTTTGATAGGTATTTTTAGTTAATAATTCATTATAAATAAGTGGGTTGAACTTTTAGTAATGGTCGATGCTTTTTGCAAAGAACTTCATTTTTGGAATTGTAAAGGACTATTATGAACTACCTTAATTGAGAAGTCTCATTTAGGATCAGAGACAAACTTCTATTTTTCATCAAAGGTGTTGTGTGATTGGATTTGAGGAGGAATTACTTACGACTTTATTTCATGAATGGATGTTGTAACGAGTAAGAGTTTCTAAATCTATTGATAAGTTAGTTGTTTCAATATTATTTGTATTTCGTGTCTCTAATGATGAAAGGAAATCGTTGTGTTAAAGTGTGATTAATGCTAGAGCTAAGGAAACTATTTTTCTTTCCATCATTTTATTGCATGCATGTTTTCTTTTGATAATTGTATCTCAATCAATAATTGAAATTTTAGCAAGTTAATGTATTAGTACTAAGCTTGTCACTAGTGTGAATATCTTTGTCTACATTCTTGAGCACTAGGGTTATCCCAAGATCAACCTTATTCAACAGTTAAGAAACCCCCTCTTTTTATCAACTGGTTTATACCAGCACCCATCTTTCTAATCAAACCCATCTAATAAGAGAAAATACAAAAGAGAACGTTTAAACTGAGGGATGAACTTTCAAAAGAAGATATCGTGTCAATCACTACGTAAATCCCATCGATAAATCAGTCGGATCAAAAGATATAGAGAACCATTCCACCATCAAACACTGCAGAGTCTAATTGGGCCTACGTGGCAGGTTTGGTTCCTTCTGTTGAGTCAAAGGGATTTAGGACCCCTCAACAGAGTTGGTGCTAGAAGGAGGGCTTGAATGAATGAATGGCTAAAAATATTTCTGATATAATATTTCACATAGCCTATAGATTCAAAACATCCCATATGCATGGCTAGTCATTCTTAAGACAACCAACATACAATGAGTACTCCTGAAATGAGTAACTCACCACGACAAGAGGAAGAACATTGATTCCATGAAATACCTTACAATATCCCCCATGAGGAGTTGAACCAATTGAGAATAATCACGAGAGCTTATGCCCGACAAATTGGATCATTACCCTTAGCTCCACTACTTCCTCATAGAAAGAAAGTAAGCAAACTAGTGGTCAACACCCCTGACCAGGTTTGTTTTCACATAGTAGGGACCTGATAGATTTCTCCCTCACCAATATCAAACATCCCCTTATTATTATATCTAAAACACCAACTGGTAACTACTCTGAGCCCGACGATTTTGAATATGACGAGGAAGGGCTTAACTCGGATTGGTTATCTTCAAAGTTGGACGACATGGAGGATAACAATGATCATTATGAAGAAAGGGGAAACCCACATCAGAATAATCAACCTTGGTTTTCCAGAGGTGCTCTAGAAATCCCTGGACGAGTAATTAACCTTCCCCGATATCCATAAAAGTTACTCTCGAAATTTGACCCTGAAACCTCAGGATTGCTTGAAGACCATATTAAAAAGTTCATACTAGCTATTAGACTGATGAATTTCCAACGTGAATAGATAGTATGCAGGATTTTACCCTATATATTTGATAATTCAGCCTCCACATGGTATTTTAACTTTCCTGTAGGGTCCATAACTAGTTGGACAAATTTTCAAAAATACAATTAGACATATTTGTTGAAGAAACCACTACGAGAGCTTTAATGGATGAGTTGTTATCCGCCACCATGAGTTCAAAAGAAAAGGTTAAAGAATTCAATCAACAATTCACCACTATCCTGAACAAATTCCAACTTGAAGCTAAACCCACTGAGGAGCTGCAAATCCAAGTATATGCTAATGCTCTCCCTACTTCTATTTCAATGTTTGTAAAAAGGGCTGCCAAGCATACCCTAGATGAAAATTTCGAGGAAGCCAAAATGATTGAATTCCAAATGAAGGGATGTAAAGAGGGCCAGGTATCACTAGTTAAGAAGGAAGCTAAAACTCAAACCAGGAGAGGACTCTTGTTGACCATGCCCCCAGGGAAACAAATAGAACAAGGTCTTGAAAAGGGAAGTGGAGACATAAAAGACCTATAACGGATGATAAAGAAGTTGTCAAATGAAATTGTATACATGAAAATAAGTGCAAGGGAAGGAAGCCAATTCCAAAGTCCCTATAAAACCTTATTTAAAAAAAATCCACCATTCAAAGCAATTGAACCTCCCCCAACCAACTTAAACATCGACCTGGGAAATGTAGCATTCGACTCTTTTTGTACCTATAACCAAGAGAAACATTCTGAAAGAGACTATCCACAATGGGTGCATGCCATGAATTTGATGGCCAATCAGATCCTAAGTGAATCTTCCCTTACTATGCATTCAAGTAGCTCAACGATGAATATTGCAGATCAGGAAGAAGTTGACCCGCTAGAAGAAATAATCATGTTGTTGTGCGATCCTGACTTTCCAATGCCTTCTGATGATATGGAGGAGGTTCAAGAACCACCCGCTGAGGTTTTGGCTATGAAAACACGAAGTAGGGGTCATCCGGTCTCAAATGACCTTACCATTGCCCAAGATTCGAGAGGAAAACAAACATCCCATCACCCAAAAGAACCTTTTGTCTCCCAAATAAATCCTATAAACATGCATACACAAGAATCACCCAAGCTAGACTACAACATAGTAGAAGATCTAAAAATATTGAAGGCAAATGTATCAGTCATGGAAATGTGTAGGATTTCCCAGCAAAAGGACTTTCTATTACAATCCTTGAAGTCAGTAGAAACTCCTATAATAAGAACATACTAAGGGGAAAACCCATCCCCCACAGATATAAAAAATAAACCAAATGTGAACGCTTTCTCTGTAGATAAAAAAGGAAATTCTTTTGTCCCATCGTTCCTTTTAACGTTTGAAGTATTCAACATAAACCTCCATAATTGTTTAGTTGACTTAGGGGAATCCATTATCTATTTGTAAGAAATTAAACACAGTACCTCTCAAGAATGATAAACATGTTATACAACTAGACAAAACTCAGGTAAACGTTACTGGAGAAATCAAGTATGTCATGATCAGAATGGACACACACCCAAAATTTGTTCTAGTAATTTACATCATTGCAGTGGATATACCAGAATCTTATGTTCTGCTACTTAGTCGAGATTGGTACGAAAAGTTGAATGGATATTAGCACAGACTGGGATCACCTCTGGTTTCCATTAAAGGGACACATAAGCATGATTAAGATCGATAGGGAAAGGTATATCAAACATGTTGTTACTGATTTAGAATCCCTCAATGAAACCTCATCGTCAGATTTCTCTATGCTAGGAAACTACTCCTGTGACTTCGAATTCGGAAACTTCTCCCCTCTCTCATTTGATGTACCTCTTACTCAAAACTCCTAAATGACTTTTCAAGTAAATCTACTAGTAGCGGTGGAAGAAACCCTCTTCTGTCAAGAACCTCTGTTGGATACCAAAAACACAATAGGTGGAGAAGAGGAAGTTAGTAGGCATGGAGAAGCTAATGATTTTCTCTCACAAGTTTGGACCCTGTACTTTGATGGGTCTAAATCACAAGAAGGGTTGGGAGCGGGATGTATCCTCATTGACCCAAAGGGGAAGAGAAATTTCATGTCCTGCAGACTAGAATTTGAATGCACTAATAACATTTTTGAGTATGAAGCTTTAGTGCAAGGGATAATAAAGGCATAGACTTAAATGTTAAATAACTAAAGGTTTTCAGAGACTCTGAGATTATCATTAGGCAAGTAAGGAATACTATACATCGCAACTCTCCCAACCTAAGGAATTATCAACAGGAAGTGAAAAAGCTAATAGAACATGTTAAATCCTTCGACATTACAATGATCCCCAGAACAAAGAATACTCTTGTTTATTCCCTAGCCACTGCTTCCTCGAGGCTATCTCGTTTAGAAGACTATGAAGCCTCCTGGTCCACTGTAGAACTGCTCTACAAACCATCGGTGCCTAAAAATATTTCTAATTGGAAGGTCTTTGAAGGAGATGAACAAATCACAAAATTCTTAACCAATCAGGAAAATTTTAAAGACCTGGAAATTGACGATGAAACATTCCAAGAGCAACTAGTAGAAACCAATCCCCATGAACAAAGAGGGGAAACAAATCACTCAACTGACAAACTAAGGTTTCACACGATACCAAAAGGGGTAGCCAATTTGAAGAAAATATTTGGCTTAAGGGAAAGATTTAAAGGGTCAAAAAACACAAAGATAGGGACATCATGTCCCATGTACGAGACTGTAAACCTAGAAACCCCAGAAAACCCTAAAAATATAAATCTAGGCAAGACAATGTCTAAAGAATAAAGGAAGGCCTATCTCAAAATTTTTGGATAATATCAAGATGTTTTTGTGTGGTCCTATGGAGATCTAAAGACCTATGACACTCACATCATTCAACACACAATCCCATTAAAAACTGGAATAAAACCCTTCCAACAGAATCTCCCGAAGTACTTTCCATCTCTAGTACCCCTCATGTGTCAGGAGTTAAAGAAATTATTATATGCTAAAATTATCTTTCAGGTTAGACACTCTATCTGGGTAGCAAATTTGGTTCCTGACAGGAAAAAGTCCGAGGAGATCCGCATGTGTGTGGACTTCAAAAACCTCAACAGAGCATCAGAAAAGGACAACTACCCAGTCCCACTGATGGAACAACTCTTGCAGACCATGTATGGTTTTGAGATTTTCTCCTTGCTGGATGGTTTTTCAAGTTACAACCAAGTTCTAGTTTCAGAGGAAGACCAATTGAAAACTACCTTTCGCACCAAGTGGGGAACCTTTGCTTATAAACACATGCCATTTGGGTTAATTAATGTAGATGAAAACTTCCAAAGGGCCATGGATGTGGTTTTTCAAGGATTAATCAACAAGTGTGTAGTATTTTATTTGGACGACATGACTAGGTATTCAAAGAATAGAGAAGATCACATCCAACATTTGACCCAGATTTTCGAATGGTGTAGAAAATACAGTATGTATTTAAACCCTAAGAAAACTATCTTTGGTGTCGAAGAAGGGAAATTACTAGGCCATATTATATCTCAAGCATGAATTTGCATAGACCCAGAATGAATTAAGGCAATAACTCAGCTTCCCTTACCCCACAACAAAAAGGCTATGCAATCATTCTTTGGGAAAATCAATTTTGTGAGGAATTTCACACCCGATTTCGCTGAAACCATCAAAACCCTACAAAAAATGATCCTCAAAGATGTTGAATTTAAGTGGGATGACGAACGAAAAATTTCTTTCAGCAATATTAAGACTGCAATATCTCAGGCTCCAGTATTGTGAAGTCCCGACTTTAGCAAGGATTTTTTCCTCTATACTTTTGCCTCCGACCAATTCTTACATGTAGTATTAACTCAAAAGGACTACGACAACAATGAGGTTCCAATCTCATTTATGAGCACTAATCCCCAAGGGGCTGAGCTAAATTACCTTGCTATAGAAAAACAAACTTATGCGGTGTACAAAGCAGTAAAAACATTCAGATCTTACATCCTAAAAAATACACCAAATTCATTGTGTCGCATCCTACAGTCTGATCCCTATTCACTCAACAAGGGATGGGGGAAAGAAGAGGAAACTAGATTGAATTTGTGCAAGAATTTGATCTATATATAAAAACCTGCCAAACTGGTCAAGGGACAAGGATTGTGTAAACTGACCGTTGAAGCCCAAGACCAAGTAAATGAAGACCCCGGGTGGGAGAATGAATTGGAGTTATGGTGTAGTGAATATTTATATGTTCCCCCAGGGCATGAGTCTTGGTATGGGAAACTCATTTATCTCCTGCATCATAGGTCTTTCCCATAAAATCTAAACCCTAAGTAAAGGAGAGCTCTTAGACTAAAATCAACACAATATCACCTCATAAATTCGGTGCTCTTCTGCATGAATTATGATGGGGTACTTTTGATATGAATCGAACGTGAGGATGCAGAAAAGGTTCCGAAGGAGCTCCACGATGGTCCTGTAGGTGGACACTTTGTAGGGAATACCACTGCTCACAAGATACTAAGAGCCAGATAATATTGGCCTACTTTGTTTAGAGATGCTCACACATACACTAGAAACTATAAAACCTGTCAAATGAGTGCATGGAGGGAAAAGAGAGCAGTTGTTCCAGTCCAACTTGTAGCCATATCCAGACCATTTGAGGAATGGGGGTTAGATGTCATATGAGAGATTATCCCAATTTCTTCAAAACAACATAGATACATACTGACCGCTACAAACTATTTCAGGAAATGGGTAGAGGCCATCCCTCTGACTCATGTAAACGAAAAGGTGGTAATCCAATTCATAGAACCACAGATGATCACAAGGTTTGGTATGCCATACTTTCTTATTTTTTATAATGCTGCTTACTTTTATTCCACCCTATCAACGAATTTTTCTCTAGAAAAAGGAATCATAATCAGATACTTTGCAAACTACTATCCACGGGGAAATTGAGTGGAAAAACCAACCAATAAGAACCTAGTGAGGATATTGAAGAAAACAATTGTATACAATCAGAGGAATTGGCATAGTTCACTTCATAATTCCTTATGGTACTATGGAGTAATACCCAAGGAAGCTATAGGGAAATCCCCATACTTTCTAGTATATAGACAAGAAGCCATTCTCCCGAATGGGCTATATATTTCATCTCTTCAACTTGTTCAGGGTTCTAGAGGACAACCCTCATCGATTATTCAACAGAGAATTGATACCCTTCTCATAATGGAATAAGAAAGGGAGAAATAAAAATCAAAGCTCATCGCTCATCAACAGGTAGTTAAAAGGTAGTTTGAAAAGCTTAAGGCTGGAGAGAAGAATTTTGAAGTAGGTGACTTAGTCTTGAAATGGGATAGACCAAATGAGCCAAAGGGAAAACATTTGAAGTTTCAGAATCTATGGATCAAACCTTTCCAGGTAGCCGATAAACTGGGGGCATGAACGTATCAGTTGCAAAATATGAGGGGGGAATTCAATGTCCTCCCAGTGAATGGCCAAGCCCTAAAACAATATTTCCATTAAAAAAAGTATGTTTTTTCGTGTTATTTTATTTTGTAGGTGTTAGACAGACTGATTGTGGAGTCCTTTATTTATGTTTTTCTTTTGTGTAGTATTTTTGTGCAATAAAGTTGTGTTCCGCAAGGCATTAGTTGACCTTAATCAATAAAGTGTATAAAAATTTGTTCCTGACTCATGCTTACATGCAACACAAGAAACAATGGGCAGAATGTTGTTGTCTTAAAGGAGTTTTGTATCTAACCTTTGAAAATAAACAACCTTGGAAAGTGATGAAGTGTCCACTTGGTGGTCTGGTAAAACCTAAATGGAAATATGGTAAGTTGGAAAGGACTACATGTACCTCAAGACAGAGATAGCAAAAAATTTCACCTTAACCACCTCATCTTGCAGATAACAGACGTCCTCCTCTCCCACTTTCTCAGGGCATCTCTACCAAAATTAAATCAATTACATCAAATGAGAATGACATAGGAGAGGGTATGCAGATAACTCTGTCGGGGATATGGATGCTCACTGGCAACAAAGAAAGGTATGTGGCGTCGAGGTGACTCTGCTGGGGCTATGGATGCTTGCTAGTAGCGAAGAAACACCACAACAAATGAATGATGATAACTAAAAGACCTGGTGCTAGTGAATTCTTTACTCAGTTATTTTCAAAAGGGGGCGTGGGTCATGGTCAAAAAGAACGAAGGTGGAAAAAAGGATGAAAACCTATAGGCAGGCCCAGATTCAAGAACCGAGGAAATTTTAAACACAAAGATAAAAAAGACTTTGATGAAAACAAACCAGTTAGTTTCTTAACCAGCTTCTGCATCAGCTAAGCTTGTGGAAGTGTTGGCAACCAAATATTCTTGTCAAATTTTATCATGGTAAAATTTCATCATCAAGGGATAAAATTTTATGTAGCTGCCTCCTTCTCCTTGCAAACATTTTTTTATCATCTTTGGTTTTGGAAAAATTCATTGGACTAGTTGTTTGTATGAGTTTATTATTTTTTCTATCATTCTCCTTGTTCAATTTCATCACTGAAAGCATGAAATTAGAACAAGTTTTGGTTGTAGGGAATTATATAGTTTATGGGTTTTTATTTTGCAAGTTGCATAACTTTTTGGGCATCCAATGTTTTCATAAACCCTAAACAAAGTGAATTTATCATTTTATTGTTTGATCCTTTACCATAACAATTTATTTATCTATCTCGGGGGATATGAATTAGTCATTGATATCTTTGATTATTTGGTTTTCACATTGACATATGCTTGATTGTGCATCTAGAAAAAATTTGGGTTAATTCGAAATATGAATACTACCCCTAGCAGTTGTATCATGATCTCGTCGTCCTGGTACAGGACTGACACACTTACCTTCAAACATCACCCCTTCATCCTACATAGCTCAGGCCTACATTCATTGTTGCAAGTGGTCATTTTTTGTGCTTTGGGTTTGGCATTCATTTCACAGAGTGGTTTCCTGTTTTGCACATAGTCTGGTTACTATTCACTCAATGCTCCAAATGGTTGTCATGGTAGCTTCCCGAATACTTAGGTATCGGGTTTCTCCCGATTATGCAGACCTCATCCTACTTTTCATGTGTTGGAGAACACAACCCACCTCTCGTTGCCCCTGTTGTTTTTATCTGACCATATCAATGGCAACCATGGTGAGGATAGAGCCTAATGGTTCGCAGACTCTCCTCTCTCATGATGATGTCATGGATGAACTTTTGGCGTATGGATGGGATGGTTTCATCAAATGATTTGAGGGTTTAAACCTCACTATGGCCCAAGATTTCGCTTAGACTTTTGATGGAACCAGGGCTAAGATTTGGTATTTTCAACTAGAGGTGACTGAAGTTTCCATTGCAGAAGCTACAAGACTATCCCAATAGGGAGATCGATGGCTTAAAAACACCAAAATCGAAGGTGTGCCCTGGAATTTACTCATGGCCTCCAAGAAATTGTTTTGTTGTCCAAAAGGTACACCAATTGCCCTTTTCAAACCTCGATGGAACGGATTTCTCTTAATTCTTAAGCAATTTATTATTTGTGAAGGTAGATATGGTCTGGTCTTCTTGTACCATGTCTGCTTGTTGATGGTTTTTCTAGGTTTCAAGTTGAATGTTCCTTTCTATCTGCATAGGATTCTGCAGAAAATGGCTAAGTTCTATTAAAGACAGAAACTAAACCCATAGTCAAGCCTTTTCCACCATGGCCTCATTTGAATCCTCGTGGTTTCACATCTGTCTAACACTGGGGACAGTTGGGAAAATGTCTTGTTTAGAAATAATTTTACCCTACTCGAAAATGTAATAGAATCACCTCTTCATCTCAATGAAAACCCCAGTCCCCGTCGATATAACCCCACTATCAAAAACCTATGTGTTAATCTACAAGAAGGTCATGCGTCCATAGATCAAACATCTATTTCTATCTAGAAGCTATTAGGAAAGAAGCCACAATGTGATTTCATTCCCAGAAAGTATTTGGAAGAAGTTTTATATGATTTAAAGGACATGATTTGTAGCACCCATCCATAGGATGCTAAGCAATTAACAATTTATTCCAACACATACACAATAACAACTTCGTTTTAGCATAATTCCTTTTTCATTTACACAATTATTCTACATTGCTCAATGATAAATTTAATAGCATGATGAAATAAGTAGTAGGCTAACTTTAAGAATTAAGAACTTAAAACATAAGTATACTCAAAACATCAATAACAAAATATCACTGAAAAATACCTCCTCCTTAGCTTGTCGAAGCTCACCGGTTGTACTGTAGTCCTGGGCGCTTCCAAGCATTCTTTCCCCGCTTGCCCAGAGTGAAACAACGGAATCCTCCTTGCCAACTAGGAGCCTAGCCGGCTTCTTAGCTCCAAGAAACCTTTCGGTTTCTTGGCCCTCCTTGCCCGTGACTCCAAGAACAGTAAAGCACAAATGCTCAAAGGAAACTATCACAAGAATCATCTCTTCCAAGAATGTCACAACCTCTCATCATGCTCCAACCTCTCCATCCCCTCCTCTCTTCTTCTTC
>JZKD02S0111264.1:3184901-3214574 GCA_000966675.3 Picea glauca
GGCGTTCAATTAAGAAATGCATGTTTATTTTTACCAGTCCTTGCATCTATTATACATCCAAAAGATAACCTAAACTAGTATCCATGTACCAAAATTCTTTGTTTTAACTTTCATGCTTAAACAATCAGAGAACCATCATTGTTATGAGCATATAATGGTAAGAATAATATCATGTAATAGATAAACATGTCCATATGTATTCATATCAAATGTCTAACTTAGTCGAACTAAATCTAATCAAATATTAAGCATTGAATTACTAACGTGAGTAAACAACAATTTCCTAACTGTCTAAGGCCAAATATGGGGCATTACATGATTCTTGTTGTTCATACTCATCAGCCGATTCAAGTTCTTTTAAATGAATCAACTGTCAAGAAAAAGAGCATGTGTAAAAAACAGAGTAGTCTTGATGTAAATTTTACAATAAGATACCAATCGGAATCCTATCTAGAAAATTGAGAAATCAACAACGTGATAATGAGAAATTGACCCTTGTGATCGAGGTTGATGATCATTTTTCTAAGGATGAGATTGAATATTTTATTGCTCAAGAGGATATCGATGATCGGATTCTGGGGAACGATATCGATACGGATGAAATAAAATTATATTTTGTTTCTAATCTCCCACCGTTCCTAAAGAAACAAGAGGTTTTATGTGGTATACAACACAATCTGAAGCAAATCACAGGACAAACTAAATTTCCCTCTACAAAACAAGCTCAACCTTTGCCTACCATAGAACCAGTTCATTGTGAAAACTGTTTTGATTGGATTGAGAGATATTACCGGGATATCCCCTATCTTCAAGCACAATTAAACCAAATGGTAGCATGAAACTCATTTCTCAAGAGGGATAATGATGAGTTGAAAGCCTACGTTCGATCAAACGCTCACAGGGAAAACAAGAGGATTAAGCGGTCTGGTAATGTGATTATTAAAAACTCAACAAACTTAAACACCATTATAAATTCAGACTTATTGGATGCTTCTCTATCAAATCTCTAAAATGGTAAATAGTTTTTTTTATTTTTTTGATTTGATTATGTTTGAGAAACAATTGATAGATTCAATTTTGATTTTATTTTGATTTTTAGACTAGCTACAGAATCAAAAGATTCTGTAGCCAATCTATTTTAAAAATTTTGTTTGTATTATTATCTAAGCTTTGATTATGTTTTGTCATTTCAGGTAAACAACAGATTATGATTCTATGTTTAAGGAAAGGGAATCATGGGTTAAGCGTTCAATAGCTTAGTAATTTCCCATTTTTAAAAAAACAATGTCATTAATGTAATTATTTTTTATGTAAAGACTCCTACAAGAGTATCCTTTTGTTATTATATTTTTGTAAAACAAACGTATTTTCATGGATCATCCTCTATCTTGTATGTAAGAGGTAACTGATCCAAGACATGTTTAAATATTTTTTTTTGCTTGGTGTTGAAGACACGTTTTTTTGTATCACATAATGGACATATAATTTTGGAAGTGATATGGGAAAGCAGTTTGTTATTGGCTTTAGACCTGTGTAAATTGTACAATGTTTGTTTCATTGTATTCTCCTATAATTTCTATGTTATGAAATGTTACTTGTGTTTATTTATCTTTAGTCTTTTCTTCACATGATATTTCATATCGTTGATTATCTAAATGTTGTCCATTATATGTTGGTCTAGTTTGTACTTGTGATCGATCAACTATTTAGTTATTTTTGAGTTTACTTCTGATGTTAAATGGTTGATGACATCACTGCCCAAGATTGAGATTTATTTCATCCTCAACTATTGTTTATCTTGAGGTCACAGGATATATAATTAGTTATCTTTCTGTTGTTATAAATTCACTCCAAAGTATGAAACACTTCCTTGAATTTCTTTAGGGAGTATTATTATGATTGGTTCTGTAATAGGTTTCCACTAAATACAGGACAAGCAGGAGCTCACACAATGCAGAGAGATGAACTTAGTTTATTATTACTGATCAGTTAGAAGTTAGTAGATGTATCATTTTATTTTATTTAAAGTTGTTTATATATGAATGAACAATGATTGCATTATTCAGACATTAATTAGCTTTGTCTATTTTTGTGATATCATTACAATCATATTCATTCAATGTTTATTAGTTTAATATTTTTACATTAGAAAGAGTTATGTTCTTATTTAATCATGTTTAGTAATATTATTTCAAACAATGATTTTCGAAAGATTTTATTCAAACCTTATAAAATGTATATAATCATTGTACATTAACACTGTTATCTCAACATTTTATAATTAGTGTGTCAATTGTTAGAATCTTATTTTTAGTTAGTTTATTTCTTTTCGTTGTTTTTAGGACCCTAGTTGACTAACAGAGTTATAAAACCTGTTAGGTTAGATCATACCAAACGGCTTGGGTTAGATAGACAACCCCGATCCGAATATATCCTTTTTCGTTGATGGTGTGTCACAAATGCCCATCAACAGGAAGAAACAAATATTCTTCTTTCACCCGGCAAGTCGCCATTTTTTGAGCGCTCAACATACCCTAAAATCCTTACAAAATTTTATCACTTTTTGGGTACCACCTGTTTTATTTACTGTCTAAATCGATTTCACTTTGGGGAATGGTTTATATTTTTTTTGTTTTCGTGACTCTTTTCATCAAGTCAGGTTTGTTTTAACTTACGAAACCTCATGCCTAGAATAACTTGACACCCGAATTAAGAATCGACAACTAACATTGCACCTAACACGCTTAGGTTTGATGTTGAAAAAATTCAAGAAGGTAAAGGGACCACACAATAACAATAGTCGTCGAGCGATGATACCCATCGGCATCAGAAGAAGGTGGATTTGGTTTTCGTAAGTTATTCACACAAAGTTTTCAAGAGATAGTCGATCCCCTTCGACATCGAAAAAATACAAGAAGGATAGACATTGACAAAATCTTTAAATAAATCACCGATATATGATGACCAATACACTTCATCGGGGTTAGTTGTCTGAGACAAGAATATCACTGATCACCGATCCCTGATACACTTTCGACACTGGGACTTTTTCAAGAGAATCAATCGAGGATCCATGATACTTTTCAGCATCAGAAAGATAGGATTGGGTCTTAGAACGAATAACTTAAAGAAATTATTGATTCCTATTAACATGAATAAATCAAGATGTCGGTCTCGTGTGCCACATGTCTTTATCACGTAAGGGTGTCATGTGACCTAGTTTCATGTGGAGTCATCTTAAGGTTTCCTACGTCCTAGTCACACCTCCAGGTTAACTTCACCACGTCAGCTTTGTACAAAGGATTGATCGAAATTAGAGTTTTTGCAAGAAGTTATCAATGAAAAGTGATCGAAGCAGAATCTCGATCCCCGACTCACCAACTGGACTAGTGAAATGATGGGATGTTTATAGCATAAGATACGATCAGATATGGACATTCAACATACCAATTAATGCCTGATTCTACATTTGTTTCTACCTCATGCATCGATTGAACAAAAACAATTTGAAATTGCCGATAGGCCACATTATAAACCGCACCCGTGATGAATTTAATTTTAAGCATATTTGAAGATCTGGTGGAAGATTTAATGAAATTAGACTCATAACCTGAATTGAATGACTGATGCAACAAGGTAAGTTCATCCCTGTTTAAATCTCTATAATGGTTTTGAAAAAAATCATTTTGTGCACAAGTTTGAATTCCAGAGCATCTAAAGGAGCAAAGAAAGCATCTTGAGACTGTGTTGATCCTCAGATTATCAAAACTAGGGAAAACAAGTTGCAGAGATATGTGTTCAATTTTGTTAAATTCGGCGGTCATGATTTATATATGCATCCAATTTTCTTGTACAGTCTCTAAAATATTTTCTAACTGTAGGTAAAATGCCGCCAAGAAATCCAACCACCAAACGTTCACCGAGAGCACCCAAGCTAAAGGAAGATGAGACAAGAGAAGGATCTTCTCTTGGTGCGACGAGGTAGCTGGAATACAATCCCAGGGAAAAAACAGTCATTAAAACATCAACTAAGAAATCCTTTGTCCAACCTATAGTCTTCGGTGATACAGAAGCAAGCACTAGATCCAAATTAATTCTCCCATAGTGGGGGGACATTTTCAATAAAATCAACCGGGAAGAATACCCAAAGTGTATCCCACACAATGACCCAAACGTAATGGCACTCGATGACTAGGTTTTCTCAAATATTTGATGGTCATATTTACACATGGTAGCCAGTAGAACCCAGGTTTTCCCTTGCATATAGGTTATGAAATGGATAATCGACCATATAAATGCACATAAATGCTTAATCAATGATGAGAATGGCGAGTGTGTTAGGGTTTTCCTCCCGATAGAGGTCCGAAAGTACTACAAACTCAGATACCAAGAGGAGCGGCTAAAGACAAACTTTGTAGTGAAGTTCTATGAATTCCATGACACCAACCGGTTGATGGCCTCATGGTGGAGGGAGGAAAAGAAGTTTACCAACCAAAGCAATAGCTGGTATGGGATGATTAACTTGAGGGAACCATACATCTATTTGATGGCTCGCATCTGTCGACTGTATGGAGAGAAGTACTGCTCCAAGTTATCAGAAGCATGGATTCCCTTGGCATACACGGTGGTGATTTCCAGAAGCATGGATTCCCTTGGAATACACGGTGGAAATTTCCAGAAGCATGGATTCCCTTGGCATACATGGTGGCGATTTCTAGAAGCATGGATTCCCTTGGCATACACGGTGGTGATTTCCAGAAGCATCTTCAAGTGGGGAGAGATATTTTCTAAACAATTGAGCATCTGTGTACAACATGCTCATATGTTGAAAGAAGAGGAAGCACCCACTTTCCACATGGCCTCGTACTTTCTCGATGTCATTTGCGCAAGAAATTTCTTAACCGACATGAATCTAATATGGCACATTGCAGAGCTCCATGTGCATGTTTATTTCAACATACTCTAGGAGAACATGTATAAAAAATATTACACACTCATCTATGATGAATTCATTGCTCATATTCATTTTAATATTTTTAATAAGGAATGCCCAAGATTATCCGCAGTAGCCAAGAAAATGGAAGAAAATTTAAGCTATTAGTATTTAGACGAACACTCAACCTATATCAGGGTGTTCTAGGCCACTGGAGCACCACATATCCTACCCGCTCATGTCCCAGACTAGCTTGTTGTGGGAGAAATCTTCTATCAGACTATCCTGCAGGGCTATAAAACCACATTAGTCAAGGACAAGAAGTGGGCCTTCATACCCTACGGTTTCCATGTGGGTTTTTATCTGGTAAAGGATAGTGCTCAAGCCAAACAAGAAGGGCTAAGCCAAATTGAACTCAGGTTCCTGACATGTCGATTCTACAAGAACGACCCTAAAGGCCTAGTCCTCCAACATGCTTCACAGGTATCATCCTATTGGCCATATGCTCATGATAAGTTTGAGGACAAAATTTTCACAGAGTGTGCCCAAGAATGTCACGAGGTAGTACATAGAATGGCCAACCCAAATAATACTAGGTTCAAGGCCATGAACATGAATGAACAAGTGGAGACAATAGATAAATTGTCTCAAGAGGCCCTAAAATCTAGGGAAGAAATAAGAGCGACAAAAACCATAGAGGCACAGAGAAGGGGATTACTCTTGCTAGAAGGGGCACAAAGAATCATTGATCAATTGAAAAATGACCTTGATCTGATAGAAACAATGAGGATTCATGTCGAAAGCACCTTAGACACTGAGCTACTCAATGTACCGGTAACCCCAATGGACAACTCGAGGGATGATCTAGGATCGGGCAGACAGAAAGAAGAAATTCCACAACAGGAAATCGACATTTCAATAGCCAATTACCAAGTAAGTATCGAACCTGCCCCTGGTTCCTCAGTTTTGTTCGATACCTTACCACTTGATTAGCAACAACCGGAAGTGGAGCCATCAAGACATATAGAAGAGGTTCAGGAACCCAACCTAGAATAGATATACACAGTCAGGAGCATGGGAAATATTCTAACTTGGCAAGAACAACAAATCCCCAAACCTGTGCTTGACTTGGTACTTACCTAATTGTTTGAAATTACAAGAAATTAATACCATGATATGTATATATATGTAAATAAATAAATACAATATATTATGAAAAAAAAGAGACAAATTAAAAATTTACATTCGAAAAATTAATGTAAACAAATACCTGGAACAATCATTGTCAACATTATATGCTCCCTCTTTATTGAAATCCAAGGAGGAATGTTATTGTTGATAAAAAAAAATAGGCCACCCTGAGTAAATAGACCTAAGCTTTGCAAATGGATTAACACCGTCAGTTTCCAATGAAAGCCTAACATTACGAGGTTCATCTGTAAATTCTGGACATTTTGTAGCAATTTCCTTAACTGCATAACCATCTGCAGGCATTCAAAGAATACCATATTTGATTCTCTTTCATTCATGGTAATCCATAAACCGTGTTATGCTTTGGCACCTGAACAGTCATTGCAAACGTGGAATTATAGGAATATGTTGGAGAACCTTTCGAGGCACCATTTTTGTTACTTGATCGGTTTGATATCTACCGATACCACATACCGAGTATTTTTTTTCGATGCATGTTTTCCATAATAATAATATGATCAACGGGACATGCATCTATACTTTGATACTTCATTCCAATTTGTTTCATAATGGCATGTAAATCTCGATATGTGCAAGGTAAAATATTTGACGAGGGTAACAAAAATTAACCTAACAATCTAAAACATAAACAATAACTAGTTAATGTAAAGAATAGTAATTGTAAATATTGCATTTTTATTTTACACATTAATTAACACTAAAAAAAATGGAAAAGTCAACCTTTATGTAGATGTGATGAAACATATTACATACCTTAGGATTTGTGTCATACAAGTATTTGAAAAATGATTTTTAACCTTTAAGTTCACCAACAACAATGTAGTGGAGAGGATATTTTCTCTTGACCCTTTATAAAGTCATTTATTTTCCTTTTCAATAAGAGGTTCATCATAAATACCATCACTATTGTCCCCATGATCCTCATCTGGATGACCGAATAAGTCTTGGATCATTTTATTTGTTTGATTATCTCGAACTATGTTATTATTGTCATCTACTTACATGGGATCATTAACTTGATCTTCATTATCTGCTTCATGTTCCTCATCTTGTACAACATAATTTATGCTACTACTTGGTGCTTTCTGCAGAAAGTTAGGGAGAAAATCTAACTTTATAATTACAAACAATCATGAAAAATTAGTGCATGTATAAATAGTATAAAAGTTTGAGAATACAATCCATATTAAAACAGATAATGATTACATACCTTAGGATCTGTGTCATACAAGTATTCAACAAATGATTCGTAACCATTATGTTCACCAAAAACAGTGTAGTGGAGAGGAGATTTTCTCTTGATCCTTTATAAAGTCATTTATTTTCCTTTTCAATAAGAGGTTCATCATAAATACCATCACTATTGTCCCCATGATCCTCATCTGGATGGCCAAATAAGTCTTGGATCATTTGATTTGTCCCATAATCTTGTACTATGTTATTATTTTCATCTACTTACATGGGATCATTAACTTGATATTCATTATATACTTCATGTTCCTCATCTTGTACAACATCATTTCTGCTACTACCTGGTGCTTTCTGTAGAAAGTTAGGGGGCGAATCTAACTTTATAATTACAAACAATATGAAAAATTAGTGCATGTATAAATAATATAAAATTTTGAGAATACAATCCTATTAAAACAGATAATGAATATATATATATATATATATATATATATATAGCTAATTACCATGGGACGACATTCATTTCATCCCCCGTCCATGTGCCCATATTTTCTACAATGTTTTTTAGTTGTTGCTATTAAAATTATTTCAGGACATCTAGTACAACAATTTTTGCAAGGGAAATAACATTTGCCGTCACCCTTTTCACCCACTTTAATTTTTTTCTCACCTCTAATGTTTTCTGACATTCTAACCCACGGACATATACTGATGATTATCTTATAAAATTGAGTGGTATGTGTTATCACTGAAATTTCGTCCGCAAATGGTTATAGGAATCCAACATCTTCAAACAACTATGAGTCCACCCATGGACCAAAATTACCAAAAAAGCATTTCTAAAAGGTCTAAAACTATACAACCAGTCATAAAATCAAGATGTGGTATGACTACATAGGGCATGCACACACATGCGCCATCCAGAAACACAGGAAAAACGCACATGCACGACTATGGATGCTAAAAGCCACACACACTTGAGAACAATGCATTTATGATGTTGGTCATCCTCCCACCCACTTTTGGTTTAGCTTCCAAGTCGATTTGACACCCAAATCTCGGCTAGATCTGGCTGGGTGGCTAGTCAAAGACCTAAAGGTGCCCTAAACAACCCCTTTTCACACTAAAAGTTGGTTGCACAATACCTCAAAGTGGTTCTATAAAACAAGGCCATGGATGCACTACATTTTCAAGGAATTCATTTGCAAGGTTATGTTGCTGCTATTCTCTTGGGGAATCTTCTTTTCTCATCAAGAGTATACTAGCACCATTCCATTTGGGCAATCCACATCACCTTTTGAGTGGGTTGGCTTGGGATTCCTTCACCATTTCTTTCAAGTTTTCAAGTTGTAAGAAGAGCTTAATCTTTGAGGTCCAAGAGCCCTCCCTTGGAGGAAGAAGGGACCCAAAGTCCCCTTTCTTCTCGGTGTTTTCTTTTCAATAATACAATCCTTTCCATTGGTGACATGAGTCTTGTTTGTTTCTTTTTATTATGTCCTTATGATCAATAGTTTAGTTGTTATTTATTTTCCTAGTTTAATTCTTAGCTTAGTCTTTTATGTTTATTTTTATAACCCTTTCCTTTATTGTTGTCTTGCTTAGCTGACCCAACTAAGATTGTAAGCACCTCTGTTTTTCTCATTCAGGTGACAAAAGAGGTGCAACAGATTGGTGAATCCATTGGGGAAGGTATCAATTTCCTACCCCATTTGGGTTATTTTAGCTCTTCTTTCGATTTATTTAACCTGCAGGTACCATAACTAGCCCAAGCCGACCTGGAAAACATCCAATTCAAAGCTGAGTTGAGAGAATTCCATCCAGAATTTTCTTCACGGCCGTGTGACAATTGTGCACGGGTTTAATGGCCCACAGTCACACATTGCCAAAATCACTGTATTACTCAGTTCCTTATGTGCCCCTGCGCTCAAAAGTCTTTTTCAGTTCGCGCATTGGCGCTCAGTGTGCCTTTGTCTACTCTGAGGCCCACGCACCTGTGTAGAAAAATACAAAATGTAAGCCTTTTTTATGATTTTTGGAAGGCCCTTAGCCTTCTTAGAAAGGATTCCATGCATGTTGTAATATGCACCACACTTAGTTCCTTCTCCATATAAAGGGATTAGTCAAAACACATAGGCACTTAGGGGGGTTTAAAATCATTATTTCCTCTTTTGATTTCATTTTGCCACATGGATGGCCTGATTTGACTAAAATTATAAGTTGGAATCATTTGTAATCACATAAAACTTGCATTGGGACCATAATTTGGATAACAATCATTGAGTATGCTCTTCTCTTGCGCTTCAAAACGATCTTGAGAATCAGAAAAAGGTTGTAGGACAATTTCATCTCCCTTAAAAAGACTAGATCCTTAGGAGAGGACAACATCCCCCTCGGGACTCCTCTTAGTTTATTTTTCAAACACATCTCAAGATTGTAATGGGCCCATACATGCCCACATGCTACAAAGATAAGATTGTGTTCAAAATTACTTTCTTAGATTAAATCACTAGGGAAGTTTAAATTTTTTGTAACGGGCCCATACATGCCCAAATGATCACAATCCAGGATAGTTTCAAAGCTTTCTTAGATTAAATCACATCAGGGAGTTAAAGGAATAGTAAAGGACCCACATGTCCACATGCTAGTTTCCTAGGGATTTTTGAATTCCGCAAGGCTGTACCAATGACACATAGTAAGTTAGGTAATCAACACTTGTAAGGACTAAGCAAAGTCCACATGTAGCAAGGTGGCACCTAAAATATTAAAAATTGGCCCACTTTCACTTATTCACACACAAAGTCACTTCTCACTCACATAGTTTTCATCTTGAAATGTGGAGGTTGAAGTAAGTTTCCTCCAAAGGGATTCTGAAACACCCCACCCTTTTCTTGACGAAACTATCTACTCCCACTTAATTTCAACGAGATTGGATCACACCCCCAATCTCTCAAACAACCACATCTAAATTTTTTCTGAAAACTCACTAAGTTTTCCTCCACATGAGGTGCCAAAAGAAATATTTTAGTCTAGGTAGGATTTCGGGAATAGGCATCAAAATAACTCCCCGTTATCTAGTTCTCACATTTTCAAAACAATAGAAGTTGTCAAATATGGAACTTTAAATCCTCCAAGTCAAGTGTTCCTAACACCATAAGGTAGGGAGATACCCATGAAGGGTTGAAGGACGAGGTCTGGTTGTTTTGTGTGTCCCCCCTTGAGGCACCCACCTCTTGGACAGGATCCATCCTGTGACCCATCTCTTAGGCTGAAAATATAAATGTCACACTTTGACTGAGGTACCTAGCGACCAAATTTTAGGACATCTACCCAGGTGGCAATTGTGGGCTGCAATTGCACCTTGATCATATTTTGTGTGGCTATTGGGAAATATCGCTAGTTCTTTCGAGATATGCCCCCTCTAGCCCTCATTATAATTGATTTCTTCATCCTTCACTAGTTCCTCTTTCGGTGGCTTCATACCCCACTGTTGAGTACTATTGGAAGTTCCAGTGCTATTTGAGAGGAAGGACGTTATGTCTTTTAGGAAATGAGCATTTGTTTTCTTTGATCCCCCACACAGACAAAACCCACCTATCCACATATATGCTTCTTTATCAAAACACTTTATGTATGATGCACTTCTGATTACATTTTTATTTAGATATATATCGTATAAAGTTAAAAAATTGCAGCAAAGGCTCTTTTTTATTTATTTCTCTTACCACCATTTGCACACATTCACTCAGCTAGTCGGACATCATAGGGGACCTACAGAACCCCCATCGTTCTAGACGCTTACTAAACCTCCCCCCTATTCTAGGAGGAGTTCCTAGTCTTGCCAACTCATTGGCTCCACATTCCCACACTCCTATGAGTGACACTATCTTAGGATCTTCTTTGCTTGGTTCCACCTTACTTGGGTCCAATTCCCAAGGTCCACCATCCACTCGCTCTCCTTTACACGGAAGCGGGGGGCCAACTCCCTCTCAAGGGGGAAGTACAAACCCATCTAGTCCCCCTCAAGGGTCAGGTTCACACAACACTCACACCATGGCTAGAACTAATCCTCCACCACCACTCCAAATGCCATATTTGGCATATCTCAACATACCAGATCTAAGCAAACTCACAAATGATCTTATATTGTATGACCCCACATGGCCTGCAATTCCTACCAAACTACCTTTAGATATCCCCAAGTTTGAAGGAAAGGAAGGAGATGAACCCGCCAACGATGTCATGACTTTCCACTTATGGTGTTCTTCCAACAACATTATGGATGATTCCATCCAACTATGATTATTTCAATGTACACTCACTAGCCCATCAGCCAAATGGTATGTAGACGAAAAATTAGAGTCCCATGCGACTTTCGAGTCCTTAGCCAAAGCATTTTTTACCTTCTTCCAATTACCAATCCGCCATGATAATGGTCTTGAACTACTCTAATTTTAAAAAAACCTCAACCACACATATCGTTGATCACATTCACGAGTGGTGTCGATGATGTAGTTTGTGAAAATCAGAAACCACCAAACAACAATGTCTCGATTGGTTTCTCAGATCACTTATCTCTCTCCTCAATAAATATGTAGCTTCCACCTTCCCTCAATCCGAAGAAGAAGCCATCAGTAAGGCTCAACAATACAACCTCATCTATTCACAATCAACGTACTTGTACACAATACTTTCTGATCTTCCAAAACCCATGCCATTTGGCCAAGATAAACTTGGGATGTCTCACTCAGCAGACGGATTGATTGGTAACACCACGCACCACAATCCAAAACCCCAACAACCATCAATGTATGGCACACCTTAATATCCTGCAGCCTATGGAGGAACCCCTTATTATCCTCCACCCCCTTATCAACAACCATACCCTGTTGGCCTTCCTCCACCCATAATATGCCCACATATCCAAACAAGTTTTGGTACTTCCTCTACCTCATCTTATACTCTAAGTACTATTGAAAGTGCCACGCCTTCATATGTACCTCACGGATCATTACCACAACATAATCTGTACTTTCCATTTCCTAGCACTCCACAACCCATGGCTCCACCGCAAGGACACCCTCACGCTGGGGTTAATTTTGTTCAACCCTCTCCCATTCAACAATATCAAAATTTTGAATAGTTGAATACACAAAATCCAACCCATCAATTGAATAATGCCAAAAAGAAAGGAAAAAATCAGAACAATAACAACCCAGGTCAAGGCAGAAATCACTCCCAACAGAAACAACCTATTCGGGACAATCAGAACCAAGGGACTTAGAACCCCCAGGGGGGAAACAACAATGGACATCAAGGGAAGAATAACAATAACCTTTGAACCAACTTCCCCTGTGCCCTTTGTGGTGATTTTGTTCACTATACTCATCATTGCCCCCAAATCATTGATTTTAAATAGATGAAGGACTCAGTGAATGGACCACATCCTCTAGCACCACCTGCCCCTTAGCAGGCCCCACAACAATACGTACAACAACCACCCCCAGCCGTACTGCAGAACCCCATCCCACACTAAGGAGTGATGAACACCCAACAAGACATGCAGCCTACCCCACCACAGTTGGGCCAATATGTCAATCCAAGCAATCCCATAGATCATACTATCCTCCTCACTAGTGAGGAAGAAGTCCTTCTACAAACACGTAGTCATCAATACTGTGCACCCTCTTAGTCTCATCCCATTCCCCCAGAAACAATCCTGGCACCAAAGGGACCCCCTTTAATGATTCCTCGCCCTAACAAAGAAACCCCTCTTCACATCCCTCGCATCACATTACGCAAGAATGTCCACAACCCTCAGGCTAGGGTGGCTCATAATTACAGTTTGGTCGATGAATTGGCACAGTCCCCATCTGCCATGTCAGTCTTAGAAGTACTTCAAACTTGTCCCACTTAGCGGAAGTCATTACTTTCCACCTTGGGGCCAGTCGACCCGGCGGATACTCAACTCATCACATTTGATCTCGACAGTAGAGAACCTCACCTCCCCGCTCTCATCGCTTTTCAAATCCTCGTTAAAATTTGGAACATTACAGTTCATCGGTGCATCATTGATGAAGGTGCATCCACATGCATCATGTCCAAGTCCATATGGTAGAAACTCGGTTCCCCCAAACTCATACCATCTGCCATTACCTTAAGAGATTATGATGGATGACCATCTTCTCTCGAAGGGCTCTTCCAAAATGTCCTTGTAGAACTCGGGGGAAAAACCATTCTAATTGACATTGAAGTTATCGATGCCCCACCTGATTACAATATCTTGTTCGGTCATAGCTACATGTACGCTATGAAGGAATTTGCCTCTTCCGTCTTTTGAACCATGATGTTCCCCCATAACGGGAAAATTATTACCATTGATCAAGTTTCACATTATGAGCCTAACCCTTCTGCCAACATCAAAAAAATTCTCCCTTTTGTCCATAATAATCCTGAGACGTACCCACTCATCAAAATGGGGCCTGACATTTTCAAAGACCCATCCTTGTTAGGAACTTACCATGGTGCACCACTGCTCATTCATCCTTCCAATTAGGTATGTGTCGTCTCATCGAAAGGAACTAACATTGAGGATACCCTTCCTCCCAGTGAGGCTTCTCTTATATCTGACGTCCCACTAGTTGCAGAGCTCCTCCCTCAAGAATCTCCTATGAACTCATTGATTCCACTAGTTCACGATTTCACCTCACCCCAAGGCCATATCCCAGTTTGGGAAATAGTTCCCCAAGCCTTACTCAAATCCCTTTCTTTTACCCCCCACTAGGTGTATAGGCTTTCCAGGTCACTGCAACGCTTACCCTCCCTAATATGGTGTTGGTAATCCCAGTTTGGTATTTACATCCACCTAAGATGGTTCATCAACCATCCCTCCCCCCCCAAACAAAAGGAATCTCGATACATATTCCCATACTCACTCCCACCATACCCCCTACACCCCCACTCACTAACCCCCCTACCATAGTTGGGGGTAGGTGAAAGAAGAAGGAGCCCAAAACTCCACTCCCTCCACGTGTCCAACCCCCTTGCACGCTATGCGAGAAAGATAGAAACCCCACCAACAAATTCCCATCTCTCCCTGAGTTACCTAATCTCATCCAACTCCCTCGAGCACCACCACCTCTAATCGCTTCCTCCAGTATTGTCGCTATATCACAGAACACAAGTAACAAAGGATTGTGAACTAGATTCACATG
Source organism: Picea glauca (assembly GCA_000966675.3). Classification (NCBI taxonomy): domain Eukaryota; kingdom Viridiplantae; phylum Streptophyta; class Pinopsida; order Pinales; family Pinaceae; genus Picea; species Picea glauca. Next base: position 3,199,449 of record JZKD02S0111264.1, read on the forward strand.
CACCATCTGTTCAGAATATGGCCATTACACACACCATTGTCCAATGTTACCTCAATTCTGATAGACACTAATAGCTATACGCCAAATATTTCAGCAAACACCCACCCCAACTTGTGTCATGGACATCCATTATGTCACAACCTTAGTCAATGAACGTATGAGGAGCCCTTTCTCTCTCTACGAATCCTTAGATCATTTCTCATATCAATGTCCTATCATCATTGAATATAGGCATGGCCAAGTGGCCCTACTTCAAACTCCTACACCCCCTATAGAATCGATGACTAACGCTACCCCCTCACCAGAGATTCTTCATATTATTTCTCCTGAGCCAAAAACACTCCCCACTCCTCCATGGTTCTTGGATGACTTATATGACGATTTACCCCCAATTCTCCCGTTCATTTCCCCATGGAAATTTTACGCCCAACTACCATTGAAACCCTCAGTATCTCGATATTTGGTTTATGTCGAGCGAACCATCACAATCTCATTGTCTCATCCCTCTTGCTTCTTCACCATTAGAGGATAATCACATGGTGACAGTCATCGATATCACTCTTTTAGATCCCTTGTATTCCTAACAATTCCACTATGACAAGGACATACTCAAGGAATTAACCACCCCCGACTACCCATGGGATGAGCTACACCACATAGCGCTCTTCCTTTCATAGGAAGCCTTCAGCCTCCTAACCAACACCCCATATACGCAGTTGAAACCAAGGATTTTATCCCATCAGGGCATATCGACTGGTTCAACAACCCTGTCCTTGCCCCTGATTATTTTGAAGAAGGAAATATGGACAACATTTCCCCTACCATCAAAATCAATATTTCCATAAAAAATGGAGTCATCGAGGAAATCACCATTGGCATCGCATGCACTCCTGAAGAAATCACCGCCTACAAAACCCTCTTCAAAGAATATCGAGGCTTTTTTCCTGGTCATACACAGAGATACCTGGCCTTGATCCCTCTACATTGCCTCACTAAAGGTGCATACATCCTAGCTTCCCCCGAGGGACTCTCTCTCAAAGAACCTATCAACGGTTTATACTTAAAGAAATTTTACGCCTAAACATAGCCATTCTACACTAGGTTATTTCTTTTGTAGTGTTTTTAATCTTTTTTCCACACCTCATGTCTAAACTATCATTTATGTTATTGACAGATGCCTCCTCCATTGGCCTACCACATCGGTTACGCCAACGACGCCAGCCGTTGGACACAAAATCTTGCTTCAGCTGCTTGGGCCCTCTATTCCCCCTCACATGAACTACTCCACTCCAGCGGCATATGTTTGGGCTTCACAACCAACAACCAATCTTAGTACACTGTCATCATTGGTCTCCTCGCCGATGCCAGCCATCATCATATTTGTCACCTTAGCATCTTACTTGACTCCCAACTGGTCATCCTATAGCTCAACAATGTGTATTGTGTCCACGATCCTTGCCTCTTTCTCAAATACCTACAAGTTAGACTTTTATCTCGACATTTTGATTTCATTACATTTACACATATTCCAAGACAATTTAATCAAATCACAGATAACCCGGCTAACATTGTACTAGATTGGCATATATCACATCAAGACACCTTTACACACACATAAACCATCAGAAGTTTGTCATAGCATATAGATTAGACACCATAAACAAAATTAAAAAAAATTCTCACACATGTGAACATCACAAAGACCCCAAAATGTATATCCATATATATATATTGGTCAAATGTGCCATCAAAATGTTTACACAAAAATAGAGTACATCCTGTACAAAATCGGTAGGCCAGTGAACCAACTCGGTACAAAACTGGTGTTACCACACCAAATGGGCTCACAAGCCTATATAATATACAAAAATACACACAGAGACACTCATGGTGCCTCTAGAGCACCACCACCTAGCCCTCCCTAAGGAGGTGGTGCCCCACCCTCTATCAGTCCTTCCGGACCTGGAGGTAACCACCCAGTCATCGCAGCACCTGCTACTACTACTCACCAAACCATGGTCCTCCAGATCAACAAAACCCCCACACACTTCTCTAGGATGCCCTCATCCTGGATATGTGACCACATGCCCTCAGGCACTCCCTGTAGCATCGCCTCCAAGCGGCGGTGAATATCCTCAAAATCTCCCTCAGCCTTGATCAGAGGAGCATGTGATGGCCCTGCACCAGGGTCATCGAAACAACGTCTCCTAGCCACTCTCTCATCAGCAGCAGGTCTCGCATGCTCATGTTCAAAATTATCAACTAAATAATTATATGCGCAATTATCTTCAGATATTGTTCACGTCGGGTATTTGGTTGTCATGTGTGCAGGTACTCGGTCATCACACACCAGCACAATGCCTTCAGTTATATAATCAACACTGGCATGTAATCATTCCCTCTGAATCTCAATTGCATCTCCAGTCACACCCTCTGAAAATTTGACTTTAGGGTCCTTATATCCAGCTCTACAGTACTGTCACCTCCACTGCATTTTGGGTACTGTCACCTGGCAGCACTCTCCCCCACATGAGCCATCCCATTCATAGTCCTCTTGGTACTTTTACACTCATGTTGTTTTCAACCTTTAGGGATGGGAGTCCTGATAGTCTTACATCATGTCGCAAATCAGCCACATATTCCTTCTCCTCATTTTTCTAGCCTACCCAATGGACTCCCAGGGCACTTCCTCATGGAATATTTTGACTACACTCCTGCAACACCATTTACCATCCATTTCACCCATCATCGGTCTTCCCATCTTCAGATTTCCCTCCATACATTTCCCTACTACAGATACCCGCCTATGGGGCCCCCACCCTCCACTTGTTTTTACACCAACTTGCATCATCCTTAGGCCAAGACATCTTACACTGGGGCACCCATTTCTGTATATGCATTATTATCCCCACTGATTTTTTAATTCTTTTTGTAATTAAGTCGTTGTTTCCAGCATTTTACCTAGCTCTTTGTCGTCAGCTTTGGAAACCATCTTGGAAAACACAACCCATGCCGCCCTTTTTTGGGGCATTCCTTATCATCTACTCCTGTTGACATCGTCCATAAACTTCAAGTATCCCATAAGCCACCCACCTCTTCTCTCTAAGTTTGTTCACTTTGTCCCACCTCTGGCACAACTTATCCCACGTCTCGTTGTCCCCCCTGACATTCGACCTCATTAAACGACTGCAACCACTTATACTTTTCATATATTCCCAACCAAGGGTATTCTTGAGTCTCCACATAGATTGACTTCGTCCATGTACCTCCTCAGTTCCTGACCTCACCTAGTGGATTTCACGAAGCCTTTTTCTTCTTGGAGTCATGTCTCCCTTTTTGTCGACATCAACACAGTTTCCAGAAGGGAGACACTAACTTGACTCTCATTACTTTTACAATGAGAAGTATCAGATGGCACAGAGAGACCCATAAGTGCTCCCTGCTATCATTGACCCCCATAACATTTGACTTCAACACTTTCTCATGTTACGGTGGGTCTTACTTTATGACTACTGTAGTTGTTTCTTATATTTTCTGAAGATCTATGAACTTTGTTGGGGTATCAACGCCCATAGAATCTGTGATAATTCTTATAGGTGTCATTGCCTACTATTCAGAGTATGTTCCTCCTCATAATTGTCCTCTGCCTTTATCAAAACTGCCCCTGAGGGCACTGCAGTTGACTACATCAACACACAGTTTCAATTACTGTACAACACCCTTTTTTGAGTTACATGACACGAGCATGGGGCATGCCCACCTCTTTTGTACACAATTTATTTTACACACCTCACAAAAGGTTGGGTCCTAAAGGTCCCCTTCTCCTTCCAACGGGTCACTCTTGATACTCTCACTATCTCTCTTTCTTACAATGGTACTCTCAGTAGAAGAAACATTGATGAATTTTGGCTATCCATATGCTCCTAACCTCATTCATCAGGGAGCATCTATTATCACTGAAATTTAGTCCGCAAATGGTTACAGGAACCAACATCTTCAAAAAGCTATGAGTCCACCCATGGACCAAAATTACCAAAAAAACATTTCAAAAGGTCCAAAACTATACAACTAGTCATAAAATCAAGATGTGGTATGACTACTCAAGGTGCGCGCGCACATGCGCCATCTAGAAACGCAGGAAAAGCGCACATGTGCATGATGCGCGACTGTGGACGCTAAAAGCCGCACACACCTGAGAACAATGCATTTATGATGTTGGTCAGCCTCCCACCCACTTCTGGTTCAGCTTCCAAGTCGATTTGACACCCAAATCAAGGATGGATCTGACTGGGTGGCTGGTCAAAGACCTAAAGGTGCCCTAAAAAACCCCTTTTCACACTAAAAGTTGGTTGCACAATACCTCAAAGTGGTGCTATAAATCAAGGCCATGGGTGCACTACATTTTCAAGGTTATGCTATTGCTATTCTCTTGGGTAATCCTCGTTTCTCATCAATATTATACTAGCACCATTCCATTTGGGCAATCCACATCACCTTTTGAGTGGGTTGGCTTGGGATTCCTTCACCATTTCTTTCAAGTTTTCAAGTTGTAAGAAGAGATTAATCTTGGGGGTCCAAGAGCCCTCCCTTGGAGGAAGAAGGGACCCAAAGTCCCCTTTCTTCTCGGTGTTTTCTTTTCACTAATACAATCCTTTCCATTGGTGACATGAGCCTTGTTTGTTTCTTGTTCTTATGTCTTTATGATCAATAGTTTAGTTGTTCTTTCCTTTCCTAGTTTAATTCTTAGCTTAGTCTTTTATGTTTATTTTTCTAACCCTTTCCTTTACTATTGTCTTGCTTAGCTGACCCAACTAAGATTGTAAGCACCTCTGTTTTTCTCATTCAGGTGACAAAAGAGGCACAACAGTGTGTAATAGAACATCTATTATATTTTTCTATTATAACATATGAAAAAAAAACCTGTTTTTTGTTCGCCAAGAATACCTTATACCCTTTTTGAATCGTCGTTGTTATAGAAAACGTGTCACAACATCTGTAAAATGAAACATATTTATATATTTTATAACGTCGCAATTCTAACTAAAGTTGACCAAGTCAATGATGACTTTGTCAAATAGTGGGTGACTGTTTGGGGGGCGGGGGGGGACCTAGTGTCCACATTGTCACAAGTGTGATGCACATAACGTCACAATTCCGATGACAGTTTGACAAAGTCAATTTTGACTTTGTCAAATAGTGGGTGACCGTTGGGGGGGGGGGGAACCTAGTGTCCACACCATCCCAAGTGTGACACACAATTGATGTCTTCGTAAGTGTGACGTCTTTTGAACTTCGTCGCTATTGCAACGATTTGAAAAGTATGTCACAAGTGAGACGATATCAGGCAATATGGAGAAAAAAATTAAAATTTCCTCTATTTTTTGACAGTATGGCCAATTGTTTTTCATAACATCGCAATTAGATCATCACAATTTTTCCAATATGTAGTAGTGATGTCTACCTACAACCATTGGTAGATGAATTGAAGGAATTATGGGAAGGGATACATGTATACGATGTATCAAGACCCATCACAACATAGAGGAGTTTTACGTTGTATGGCATATGTGATTACACCACACATGATTATCTAGGATTATGAGTTTTCTCTAGTAAATTACATGTTTATTCATTTGTTTGTATGTGTAACAATATTTTTTGGAAAATTTAATTTGTTGCGATTGTTCTGATATTCGACGTTACCATGCTTCATATACATTGATAATTTCACAGGTCTTGTAACAAAAGGCTATGATGGATGAACATGTTGTGTACCTTCTCTAAAGGCTACATGGTCCAACCACCTACGAAATCTAGTGTACAACTACTCCAGGGTATTCCTCCCAGAACAACACCCTTACAGAAGAGAAACATCCCCTTTCAATGGTAAACCAGAGAGAACCCAAAGGCCTACAATATTGACACTAGCATATTGTCTTAGAGAATATGAGAGAGAAAAGGAGAATGAGATTACATAAATGTTCAATTCAAATGGGGAGCCTATGTTCGATGATCCATAATACTTCGACACCTATGTTGAGAAATTTCCCATTGGGATGAAAATGAAATTTGTCTTTTATGAGCTCCTATATTGGGATCATATTAAGATTTCCCACTTACTAGATCCCATGCATATATTTAAAAATGTTTCATCTTGTTTATGGAGGCACATATCATTAAAAGAAAGTGACATATTGGTTGTGAGGAGAGATCTTATTTCTTCAAAATGTAAAAATAAACATTGGCCAATAAAAAAAAGTAGAGGAGAGGTTGGTCCCTCTTGGTATTTCAAAGATGGTGATGTCTCATGGATATTGAAGAAAGATGATATTTCTTTGGCAAAGGAAGTTATATTGGGTGTGAATGTTCCTTGTTTATATGGGTCTTCACTATGACACAACTTCACTGTGGAACACCATTTGTCGGGGTTAAAATCACATGACCATTTGAACCTTCTAAGAGTACTTATGTCAAAAACATGATTTTAGGTTTTTTTTTATAATTTCAGTCCATGGGATAAAACATAATTAATTTTGTATGTGTTTACTTTGTAGTGTCATTATCCTCTTCTTGTGCATGGGTGTGTGAACCATGAATTCCCCCCAGAACATACGACGTGCCATATCTAAATTGTTTGCATTTGTACGTTGGATCACAACAAAGGAGATTCATATGGATAGCATTCCACGTTGGCGTCAAGAGATAGTTGAGATTGTTTGTATGTTTGAGATTGAATTACCGACGAGTTTCATGGACTTGCAGGTTAATCTTATAATTCACCTAGTAGATGAGGTTGAATTAGTCAGAGTGGTCTCCTGTCGTTGGATGTTCTTCTTAGAGAGGTACATGAATAAATTGAAAGGATTTGTTGGACAAAGGGAAAAACTAGAGGGGTCTATGGCAGAGGGGTACATATCATATGAGTATTTATATTATTCCAGTGAGTACATGAAGCATATCGACAACACACTAGGTGTGGTGATTTGGGATGATGAAAGGGATGAAGACAAAAGAGAAGGGGAGCTTCTCCAAATGAATGGAAAAAGGCACTTGATAAAGTTTAAGTGACTTATCCTTTGTCAAATTTCTACACAGTAACTATTCACACTTCACTTCATAATGTATATTTTGATTTGATATGTACTATATGTTAGTTTGATTTCATGAATATATATATATATATATATATATATATATATATATAATAATAATAATAATAATAATAATAATAATAATTCANTATATATATATATATATAATAATAATAATAATAATAATAATTCAGAAATTGATGCCATCAATAAATTCATTCTTTACAATTCAGAGGAAACACAACCATGGGTCGCATTATACGAACAAAAGAGGAGGAAATGGGACAATGACATGAAATAATTTAGACGGTTGAATGGTAGAAGAATGACTTATCCTGATCATTTAAAAGAAAATATTCCAATAATATGCCCCAATAGTTGGGTTGTTGAACAAGTCAGAGAGAAATACAATGCATCCAATTGTTACCCGCGTGATGAAGAGGATGCACTAAACATAGCGATTGGGTGCAACAACTTGGTATTTATCTCTTTGTGTATAGTTTTAACTTCATAACCCACCTTTGAATTGTAACATCTATATTTTATATTTTATTGGTTGGCTTATTAGACACATGCCAATGTGATTTTTTCACTTTTTTATAGGTACATTTATTCTCATCTATGTGGGCATATGAACATCATTTTTTCACAGAGGATGTTGATGATGGACACATGACACATGAATGTGGAGTGGAGGTTGAGTTCAACCAATCTAGTGTTTCTAGCCATTGCGATCAAAACTTAATACGATGGACGTTAGGTTATGTTGGAAAGATAGAAGAGATCATTTGAGTGGACTTATCTTCTTTCCAATGTATTGTTTTTAGGTGCAAGTGGTGGGACACCTTTGATTAGAATAATGTAAATAAATATCGCACTAGTGGGATGATATGTATAAACTCTAGAAAGATGTGGGATGAAGCTAAGGAGCCTTAAGTTTTCCCAAAACATTGAAACCAAGTAATTGTTTACCCAGATGTGTTGGATAGGGATTGGTGGTTCATATTAATACACGACCCTAGATCAAAAAATATTTTTTAGAACAAAAGTGTTATCATGCAAAGTGAGGAAGATAATGAGGGTGATGACAACATAGACAATATCTTACCAGATGCACAATTTTTTTTCAGTCCAAATGGTAGACAACCATTTTTCCAAAATTGTCCAATAATCAAGCACATGAGTGGCTCCATCTGATATGAAAATATCCCAGAATAAACATTTAATGGTTAGAGAAGCATAGTATCAATTGATCGCAGGAAACTTATATAAGTTAGGCATAGATGGGATATTGTGAAGATGTGTGCTAGAAAAAAAAAGACCCATGATCTTAGAAGAAGAACATGATGGAATTACAGGAAGCCATTATGCATGAAAGGTGATAATGCATAAGATCTTGTACATAGGGATATGGTGTCCTACCCTCCATAAGGACATGAAATAATCAAAATTGCGACGTTTTCCAGAGAGTAGGAAGACCATCATGAAGGGATGTGATTCCCCTGAATCCACAAGTTACCTTGTAGGTGTTTTACTAATGGCCAGTGGATTTTGTCAGACCAATTAACTCATCAACAAGAAGAACATGAGCCAAATACATAATCACCACGGCAGACTACTTGACAAGATGGGAAGAAATATAAACCAATTGCAGATTGCAGCGTGGAGACAACTATGTAGTTCTTGTTTGAGAACATATTTACTAGGTTTGGGTGTCCTAAAGTATTTTTGAGCAACCAAGGGACTCACTTTTTGAGCAAGACAATTGCAACACTAACATAAGAATTCCAAACACAACATCAAAGGATCACTCCATATCACCCACAAGCAAATGGCACTGTGGAGGCCTTCAATAATATCCTAGAGAATGCACTTACCAAGGTGCACAATGTAGGGAAATATGACTAGGATTTAAGGATCCCTATGATACTTTGGGATTACAGTACTACATGAAAGAAGTTGACAAGAAAAACACCCTTTAGATTAGCATATGGTCAAGAAGAAGTTATTCCCATGGGGTTTCTGGTACCAAGTCCGCACATTGTTGCAATGACAGAGCTTACAGACTCTAACACAGTAGATGAAAGGATATCATAGTTACTAATACTAGAGGAAGATCAATTTATCACAGGATTCCATCAACAAGTATAGAAAGCACAAGAAAAGGCAGGGCATGATAGACACATCAAGAAGAAGAAGTTCCATACAAGGATATAGTACTACTTTATGACAACAAGTTCTTACAACACCCAAGAAAGTTCAAGATGCACTGGCTAGGACCATATGTGATCAGATATGTGATTGAACTAGGTGTTGTTTAGTTAGAGAAGTTTGATGGAAAAGTCCTGGAAGGACTAGTGAATGGGAGTCGATTGAAACTGTATAGGGACGGTCCTCCCTTCACACACTAAAGGAAATGTGTAGGATAAAATTGTATCATGATGTACTATAGGAAGAAAAGATAGAAACAAAATAAAAAGAATAAAAAAACAGGAAATGGGGCAAAGGAAGAGGTCAGAAGTTGAGGAGGAAGACAAGTTTAGAAAGAAGAAAAGAAGGAAATTGTTGTAGATAAGAGGAAAATAAGTAGAAGGACGTGCAAATGAAGGAAACAAGGTTGCACAAAAGGAAGAGATCATGCAGAGAAAAAATACTTTGTAGATGACAACTTGATGCATTTAACACAATGCGTGATGGGACGTACAATAAAGAGTTATCATGACAACAAAGTATTGGTTCTGTGTAACATTAAATGGAGAAGATATTGACCGATTGAAAAATCGAACGAAAAATTCACCGAAGATACAGAGTAATGGAGCAATAAAATCAAGCAATGAATGACAACCATTAAGTGGATTAGATAGAGAGTTTAGGGGAGAAGATAAACTATAATTGGAAATGAAGTATAAAATAACGCAAAGGGCCAATGAGGAAGATTATTATTCGTCGAAGCTTAAATAGGGAGCCAAATATTGCACAACCAAAGAGCCAAAGTTACAGACCCAAAACAAAGAACAAAGTTCTAGAAAAAGGTAGAAGTTGAAACCAACATTGTAGAGGAATATGGCACCTAAGGAAGCAACAAAAACAACCCCAGTACCAAAGAAACTGTGCAGCCAACCTGCAACACCACTAGTATTTGAAGAAACACATGAAGCTTTGACCTCAACTGAACGATTTCCCAGGGAGTATATCTCGCTGATAAATCCATCCGCAGAACATGTCCACTTTTAGAAGGAATCAAGGTATCCATTAGTGGAGCCATCGATTCCAGAGGGAGTCATAGTATACGGGGATATGTTAGGTATGATACCAACTCTGAAATACATTGACCATGATATCACTGATGAAAAGAAGTTTCCAAATATTGTACTGAAAAACTTCCTAATGAAATCCATTAGTTTTGAGACCCACATGATCATCATTGAAACATATACATGGGATAGGGGGTTGAGGAAAACAAGTATCCTAAACCTATTCGACATATTGCATTTTGGACAGATCCATGAGATCAACGTGTGTGTGAAAATGGTGCTAAGTTGTGTACACGGAGGATACATGTGGCCAGACAAACCAATTCCCATTGATACTAATTTTATAGTGTGTATTAAAATCCTTCCATTAAAGGGAAAATATTCTACATCCTTTTTTTTATAAGAAGAACGAGAAATCTCTCGCAGAGAGCATGAAAGAAAAATTTCACACATTCTGTAGACAACGCGGTTTGGATGTCGCTAGTATATGTGACCCGATGGTAAGGTTTGAGACTCAAGACTTATCCTATAAAGTATTGAGGAAATGCAGAAGAGATCAAGTAACAACATCGGTTATAGAAGCCATGGAATGATGTGTAGAAGGTGTCTATATGAGTTGGGAAATTTTTTTGTTGAACCAATTCTTGATTGACTATGAGGAAGCATAGGACAAGGAGATGGAATTTGAATACTCTTGGTTATTAATGTTAATTTTGATATCATCCTGGAGAGAGACGGATGACAACCAATTTTTTGGAATCAAGGAGAATCCTTGCTTAGCTGTGGGATATCAAAACCTTTGGTACGCCATGCATAAGGTGTGCAAGATGGACACTAATGTCACATTCTACATCTACAAGGAAACTTTCAAAGACATAATAGAAAGAACCTTGTGTATACTACCACAGGTGGTTGAAGCATACAAGGAAGTGGCGCGTTTTAAGTCGGGACGCCACCACATGTACGTTCAGGAGAAAAAATACTGAGACCAATAGTGGTTGCCAACACAATACAGGTTGATGAAAGAGGAGATGGGAAACATTATGGAATATTGGGATGATGAGTAGAAAATTCCACCCACAGAGACAAAGCCATCATCGTAGCCAAAGCCAAAAATATATGGTGTCGATGAGCAGTAAGAAGACAAATAAGAGGAACGGGATAGAGGGAAGGGCCTAGAGGAGCCACCGCCACCGCCAACACCGTGCAATGACCAAAAGTGAAAATATCTAGAGATAGGGAGACCTAGAGTCAGAACAATGACCCAAGTGAAAATCCATTAAGGAAGTCATTATTTAGGAACTGACCAAAGAAGACTTGGAGAAGATAGGTGACCAGGTAAAAGAAGTCATTAACGATGCATTTCAATGTGAAACACAACAACATGAAGAGGTGAACAAATGGATGCAGGAAAATATGGAATAATTATGAAAACTATTAGAAATCACAAACATTGCACCAAGGCGACAAACGATGGAGGAAACAATATCCAACATAACCAAGACTAGAGAGGCAGGACCAACAATATCCTAGTCTTTTGTAGTCGTAGGGGAGAGAAGGATGATTATGCTAGCAACAGGGGAAGTCGAGTTCCCCATGAAATAAATGAAATAACAAGCCAGGGAATTAGGTCACATAGACTTAGTGCTCTCACAACCACCAATGGATGTATTGCAGGAGCTATAGATGATAAAAAAATAAGAGTTGAAAATGCACGTCGAGAAGACATCCAATGAGATAGTAAATATTACAATAGAAAATGTTTCCTTAGAGAGTAGATTACAACAAAGTGAAACAAGATCGCATTGAGGTCACAAAAGGTAGAATGAATGCAGCAGCAATTTGAGTGAGTATATCAAGAACTCCTTGAAGTGTAGGCTGAGAAGGAGGCCCCGGTGGAAGGTCATGCCACAAAGATAAGTGAATCCATTCAAGTCTTTTGTGCATGCATAGTTGATCTAGAAGCACATGTGACACCAAGCACTCCACCTGAAGAGAGGGAGACGAGGAAGAAAACTGTGACAACAATGATGGAAACTGTCAATACTATCGAAGTAGAGTGTGTGAAATTGTACACAGAGACTATGGGTGTTTGGACACAATTGAATGAATATAGGGTACAACACAAGATAAGTCAGAAGATTCAGACTGTGCAAGGAAAGGTGTAGAAATTACGAGAAGAAATGGGCACATTGCCACCAATAGAAGTAGTAACTGCAATGAATGAGAACCAAAATTTGGATTTAGAAATGAATCAACTAAGGGTGGAGAAACAAGCCCGCACAAAACAAATATATTTTTTATAGAAAGAAGCATATAGAGTGACATCGACCCTCACAATGACTCAAGCATTCATCAAACAGGAAGCTAAATAAGTTGTCAAGAAGGTGAAGGCCCATGTTACTACTGAGACATTAGACCAAATCTTGCAAAAAGAATTAGAGGTCAAGAAAAAGGCTAAAAAAATGAAGGATACCTTCTAAGTATTCCTGGCACATGGGAAACATGCATGAGTGGCTCAAATATACAGATCCCAAAAATTATCCAAAATGCCTCTCCAAATTGCTAACCTATGATGGAGAATTGAACACTGAGAGATTGGAAAACTGGATCAGGAAAATACATGTATATTTCAAAGTTCAAAATATTATGGACGAGGCTGCAAAGACACATTTAGCTACTCTTCGACTAAGTGGCACAACCTTAATATGGTGGGAGAGTGTTGGACATGAAGGTTGGATAGAGAAAAGTGAGAATAGATGATGCACAAAGAAAAGGTGCATGATCAAGAAGATCAAGAGGATCAAGAAAGAAGAGAGAGGAAAGAGAAGAAGATGGGGGACAGGAAGAAACAACTAGTGAAAAATCTAAGAAAACTAGTCAAGCATGAGTTGTATCTAGCTCATAATGAGTTGTCACCAGTCGAGCATGTGTCATATCCAACTCACTATGAGTTGGAAAGAAAACATGATAAAAAGAGACCTAAATATGAAAAAATATAGGTGAAGTTCAGAAGAGATAGTAGAAGTAACAAAAGCGACAAAAAAGAGAGTAGCGGAAGAGAAGAGGCATAAGAGGAATCAAACAGGAATTATAAGTAGTTATGATGATTGTAGGATATTATGTGTAAATAATCCATGAATGTGAGCAGAGGAACACATATTGAAAACCTATTGTAGTGAAAAGCGCAAATAAAATTCCATAAATATAATAAAGAAGCAATTATTTTGTGGACGTAGCCCAGAAGGGGGTAAACCATGGTAACTTTGTGTCCAATTATGTTGTTGAATGGTTATTGATGCTTGTGTTGTGTTAATTCATGTCTATATGGTGTTATTTCTTGCCTTTACTATGGATGAATGTTATATTTATTGTTATTGTTGTTAGATTAATGTGCAATAATATTAATTGTATGCTTTAATCCCAGTTGGCATGAATATGGAATGATATGTATAAAGAATTGAGTAATGAGGATAGATTAGCTATGATCTAGTGCACAAAAGGATCTTGTAGGTGTGACAGAGTGTGTGTCCCTTGTTTCCCTCACCACTATAGAATATCGGTTCCTATGTTAGAAAAATAGGACCGTGGAGCAATAAAATAAAACAAATGTAGAAACAAAACACAGAAGATACACAATACAATAGAGACACAGATTTGCGTGGTTCACCCAGTGTGGGCTACATCCAATAGAGAAATTGCCAGGTCCTTCATTTATTATTATCCAACATATGAATGGATACAACCTACAACAAACCTGCTGTAACTTCCTCTTCTTTCTCTCACAGTCTCCTATCTCAGAATACAATATTCACCATCAACCATAGCTGCAATACATTTCCCTCATATAAGAGGGTTGCCTTCTAGGGAAAAAAACCCTAACATAATCTCTACCGTTAGATCTATAACCTTATAATGAATGGTCTAGATTTACAATGAAATTAAAATATACATTTACAAGGAAATTGTTCCTTCGGGGGCTTCGCCCTTGAACCCCCGTTGGGGGCCCGCTTGCCCCCAGACCCCCCAGCCGGGGGGATAGCCCCCCCGAACCCCGCAGAGGGGGTACCCCCCCTCTGCACTCCCCCGTGTGGAAGAGTGTACATACTTCTGGGGGTTTAATACTTCATGGGGTATAAAAATGATTGAAAGTAAAAGACATCTGAATCAGGAAGATAATCAGGCTCCACAACCAACAATCTCCCACTTGGAGACTGATCTCAACAAATTCGTCACTGCTGTATATGCTGGACTCTGAACCTTATTGGACCTGGAAAATTCCTCATCTTCATCTTCATTCTTGAAGACCAACTGAAACTGAGCAGGAACTCAGTTTCTCCCTGGTTACTCCCTTTGTTAGCATGTTTGTAGGATTTTGGCTCATGTGTATCTTTTCCAACTTCAAATTTCCATCTTCCAAGGAAAATTGTATGAAGTGGTACCTCAACTTTATATGCTTAGTCTTCGAATGGAAGAATGAGTTCTTTGCAAGATGAATGGCACTCTCACTGTCATAGTACAACCTATTATTCTCTTGCTTCTTTCCCAATTCCTCCATAAACCTCTGTAACCAAATTATCTCTTTACTAGCCTCTGCAGTAGCAACATACTCTACCTTTGTTGTTGAAAGTGCAACAAACTTTTGCAGTTTTGAAATCCAACTTATTGTTGTTCCACCTATAGTAAACACATACCCTGTGGTACTCCTCCTACTATCTTTATCACCTGCCATATCTGAATCAACATATCCTTGTAGAACAGTTTCTGAACCTCCAAAACAT